>QLPI01008738.1:0-10887 GCA_003314275.1 Chroogomphus rutilus
ACAGCAGTTTCATCAATCGGTTAACACCCCACCACGTTGGTTTTATGTAACTTCTCCAAGTTGTGGTAAATTTTGGTCCAACTGACTAGACATTTTTTCTAGGCACATAGTGTATATATCTCATTCTCTTGACCAGAGCTGAGATATGCATTTACCTCAAGCATCTCGCGCCGCGTGACATGGCACTTTTTGTTGGGAATTGGGAGAAAGGGGTTCATACATGTTGGGCGAATCCTATTTTGGTTTTCTCCAATAGGGGGTTCTCGAAAGGGATTTGAGCTTGTTTTCTTGCATGAGGGTAGAGATTGGAACTCAGTCACGATGTGGAAGTTCTTGTTCTTGCTGGATTTAGGCGGTGTGAAAAACGCGCCGAGCAGGATGAATGCTTTCTTGGGTGTCGATGTGGCATTGTGCGAGTGCATGCAGCGCGCGGGGGGGTGAAAGTGAGCTAGGGCTGGTACAGCGGAGGGGTCTGAGGTAATGGCACGCCTCGTGGCCACGGTCCGAACGGTCCAGAAGGCGATGTAGCCGAGGCGCGTGCATGACGTGCGCACTATCATGACCTCTGTGAATGGGGAAAGCGGCGTTTGAACGGGGTTCGAGGTCGTGTCCCGGTGCTGCAAGTCTGAGCGCTTTTCGACGCGCTTTTCGACGCGCTTTTCGATGCGCGCCGCGTGGAGGCTCCTCCACTCACCCACCAGGCTCTCGCCCAGGCCCAACACCACACTATGTGTCTGATTTGTGCTCGTGTGCTCGTGTAGACCAATCTGACGGTATGTTCTCGGGTGAGCTTACTATCTAGAAAATCTTGCCATCGAAAACTAACATGGTCATGTACCCACCGATTCATGCAACTGTCATTTGGCTTACTCCGTCAGACATCTATCACGAGCAACTAGGATGAGATGATTCAAATTGACCAGTGAACACTGGCATCCGGCCATGGCTACGGATTGAGCGTCACTGGTTCGTTGGTAATAGGCGGTTCAAATTTCTCACACCGTCTCATGTGCTATTTTGTGTTGAGCCTCAGGGGTCACAGTGACATGGAGCGTGCATTTGACAGTTGACAAAGTGAGTTGTGGATGTGTAACCTGTGTCGTGGTTAATAGTGAGTCTCATAATCGATTCCCGTGGCCTTGGGACATGGCAGAACTACCATATAAATGCGCAGCGGCGGCGACGATACGCGTTTGTCAATCCATGTCGGTTAACGGTGAGTTACACTCGATTGTTTGTCGGCATGGTGGTGCACAACGGTGGTCAACCGATGTGTATCAGGTGGGTGTGTACCTATTTGGTCAAGACAGAAAGAATATGTGTTTCAATGTGCGCAGAGCATATAACTGCGCAACGTGAATGCGGTCGACTTGTGAGTGCGGGGAATCGTAGCAGCCGATGCAAGCGGTGAACTGAGTGTGCAACACTCGTGGGTGCAGGGAACCGTAGAGTCGGTCGACTTGTGAGTGCGATGAGTGTGGGGAATTGTATGTACAACAGACGCGCGTTTTCAGGAGCAATTTGGTAACGGTGTGGTCGATCTCGCCATTTTTCTGGTGCCAGGTACTTGAAGCGCGGCGTCAATGCGGAAGGACGCATGAAACAATAGATTGCACCTTTCATACTGACCCGAATGTCAGGGTTATGTCGCTAATGAGGTGGAGACGGAATAGCACTTTGAAACTCCCCAACTTTTTAATATAGATGTATTGTAAAAACAAAGTGGAATCACACTTTTCTTTTGTCTATCAGTCTGAAATGAGAAAAATTCAAGTTTATTGTTATGGTATGCCTAAATTGACAGAACAATCTCTATATATCTTTGCTATACACTTCAGGCTCTTAATCTTGTCATATACTGTTCCTGCTTTAACGTCCAACATCCAACATTCAACAGCTACCCCACATAGGATATAGGACAAGTTTCTCAACGAACCTTCTGTCTAATCCATATCTCCCACACTGTCCATATATTAACTCACATACGTCTCAAGACAATGAGACACTTGTACATCTGTCATGATTAATCTACCCAAACAGAGTTAGGATAAAAATAAAGATATTACATGAGGATCGCTCGCTATCCTCAACACTCCCTTCACCTCAGCTTGTTGGTCGTCATTATTGTATGATTACGACCATGTCGTTATGAATACTTATGTTTTCTTTGTCCTGATCTACAGTCATCTTTTATATATAACCCTGTCTTGCTTATTCCTAGCTCTGGCATCGTGAGAAAGTCTTCTTCAATGGCAGGCAAAAGAGCACCACTCCCATCAATTTTCTCATAAAATATAATGGTCAATACGCACCCGGGTAACGCTTAAGCTTCACATTTGAAAAGCTGTGCTTCCAAGCCCCGACCATTGTCCTCCGCCATGCCATTTCTTAACCAGACATCAACATAATACTAGGGTGCTGGCTTCTCTCGGGATCGGTTTCAATATCATGATACCGATCTTTAAGAAGGTCATGGGCCAAAATTGTCAGAATTCTCCTGTGGATATTGGTGCCAATGGATCGTGATCAGCTCTACTTCTTAGCTTTGTGGGATAGGCGAGCAGCCGACAAAATGGGTGATCATGAGTCGGGGAAAGGTATTGAGTGGGCTCATCTTCGGGCGTGATAGTGACACTTCCAACCTTGTTTAAATTTAATTTAATTCATTTTCGTTCTTTATACTCTCCTCAATATCCCAAGCGATTGCCAATATCATACGCGGGGAGTATTATATCAGGCAGGTGACAACACAAATGCTACTCACTGTTATTTTGGCCATGAAACTTGAAGAATGGAAGGCCCCACCCGGGATAAATCTCTGCGCCTGTTATTGAGATTTCAGCTCAGACGAATCTTGAGATTCTGACAACAATACCTTGAATGAAAAATAGAGATCCGTCCTGGTACTAGGAGTATATGTAGGATGCAAGCCCATCCATTTCATATCCTGGGGAAAACTGTCAAATGAGTACCGCAGAATATTTGGTTTATATTTCAGAATGGCATCTTTGGGGTTTCACATTAAGATATCTTGATGTTTTGATTTAATAGCCTCGATGGCGCGTTTATCCTCGAGACCACAATTTCGGGGTGATATATCATCGATAGAAGTGTGCCTGTGGGATTGTGGGGATGTTGGAAGAGGGAATGTCCGCTGTAACAATATGTAGACTATACAACAATATGTCTCAGTGTTTGCGAGATGTCAAAACACTGTTATTTACCTATACAACAATATGTCTGTAGCGTACAGGTAAGCTATATATAATATGACGGTCGAATAGTATCTTACCTCAGTGTTTGCGAGATGTCAAAACACTGAGGGAAACTGTACATAAAATGTAACTACTTATAATCTTTGAAGACAATAAATCATGTATAAGTCGAATAAAAGGAATGTCTTGCAGCTGCGCAAGACCTAAAACGGCCAATAATGGCCTTGCTTACTAATCGGGGATTTCGGGCGTGGCGGTTTGCTTTTTCAACACTCCCCCTCAAACCGTTGACAGTCCGAGTTCAACGGCGAAATGCTTCACTTTCGCGGACGGCAAGGCCTTGGTCAACGTATCGGCGACCATATCGTCGGTGGGGCAGTACACGAGGCGGATTGCGCCCTGTTCGACGATCCAGCGTATGAAATGAAAACGTACGTCGATATGCTTCGTACGCGCATGGTACTGATGGTCCTTTGCCAGCGCGATCGCGGATTGGTTGTCGGAAAACAAGGTCGTAGGCGCAAGCTCGACATCGAAAACTTGCCTTATGAGGGAGCGAAGCCAGAGTGCTTCCTTTGCTGCGTGAGTCGCTGCAACATATTCACTTTCAGTTGTGGACAATGAAATGACATTTTGCCTTTTTGCACTCCAAGAGACTGCCCCTCCATGTATAATAAATGCGTATCCGGAGATCGCGTGTCGATCGTGGGCCATGCTGCCATCAGCATCGGTGTATCCTGTCAAAACTCCATCTCCACGGCCAAACGTTAACCATAGGTAAGCTGTCCCTTTCAAATATTGAAAGATTCTCTTGACAGCATTCCAATGTGTAGGTCCATATTTCGTCGAAAAGTGTGACACACATTGGACGGTGAACGCAATGTCAGGCCGGGTTCCGAGTGCAGCATACATCAGCGATCCGACTGCTTCTTTATACGGTGTGTCACACATGAAGGCCCACTCGGTCGTTGTCTTAGGGGTCGCGGCCATGGATAGGAGCAGTCCATGCTGCATGGGTGTGGACGCGGGCTTGATCTTGTCGAAGTTGAACCGGTGCAGAATTGAGGCAATATACGATTGTTGGGACAGGTGAATGGTACGTCATTTGCGATTTCGTTTTATTTCTATGCCTAACAACCAGTGCAACTCGCCCAGGTTAGTTATTTCAACATGATTTGCTATGCCATTTTTGAAACCAGCAATCAGGTCGGCCGATGACGTGGCAATGGTGCAATCGTCGACATGAACCAGTACTACGGTCAACTCACGATCGTTCTTGCGAAAAAATACAGCCTGGTCAACATCACATCAAGTGAAATTTAGGTGAGTCATTATTTCAACGAGTTTTTGATACCATCGCCTTCCTGACTGTTTGAGCCCATACAGCGTCTTCTTTAGGTGGCAGACTTTTCCTGAGGAGTTGGGAGTGTGATAGCCAGGTGGCTGTGCCATGTAAATGGTTTCGTCTTCGGTGAGTTCGCCATTTAAGTATGCGCCTTTGATGTCTATCTGATGCAATTCCATATTGTTTGCAGCAGCTAGGGCTAGTACAGTTCGGATTGAAGCTAGCTTTGCGACGGGAGCAAAAGTGTCAAAATAGTCGATACCGGGCACCTGGGAGAAACCCTGTGCAACAAGGCGGGCCTTATAGCGGACAACGTTGCCTGCAGCATCCTTTTTGGCGCGAAAAACCCACTTTGAGCTGACAATGTTTGCGTTTTTAGGTGGATCGGTGAGTTCCCAAGTCCCAGCCTCCTTTAGTACGGCTAATTCTTCATGTATAGCACCCTCCCATAGCTCCCAGTCAGGACGGCGTCTCGCTTCTGCCAATGATTGGGGCTCTATAGCCTCAACCTCGCTTGTTTCAGCCACTAGTGAGTACTCATTTGCATCTTCTGTTAGCATCATCCAATGAGCTAATCCTTCTCCCTCCAGAACTTGAGTAGCTTTCTCAGTGATGGTGGGCAGTTGGATTCCTGTTGCGATAGCAGGGTCAGATACTCTGTGAGTTGAGGTGCCATGACCTTCTAGAATGTCCCGGATGTGCTGACTAGGTTTGCGTATACATTTTGCAGGTATTTTGCTCTCGGAATCGGTTGGATTTGTTTCAGTGATTGGGGGTGCAGCGGTAACAGTTGGTTTTGATACTGGTAAGTCAGTTTTTGTTTCGACTACCTGCCAATCCTCCCCCTCGATACGAGAAGCTGATGGGTCAAAGTAGATATTACGCTCTACGGTAACTGTTTGCTTGTCAGGCCAGTAAATTCGACAACCCTTACTGCGTTCATTGATGCCTAACCAACGCCCCTCAGTTACGCATCCACCCAGCTTGTCTCCACTCTCTGTACGGACCCAGACTTTCTCTCCCCATTCATGCACGTCCCATAAGTTGGGTTTGTTATCAAGCGCAGCTTCATAAGGTGTTTTATCTTGGACAGCCCTGGTGAGTGTCCTGTTCATCAACCAGACTACATGACGAGCAGCTTCCCCCCACAGAAATCTTGGAAGACCGCTCGCATGCAAGACCGCTCGTATGCACTCTACAATCATTTGGTTGCGTCGCTCAGCTACACCATTGTGCTGAGGAGTGTCATGTATGGTAAGTTTTTGCGCTGTTCCCTTTGATTTGAGGTAAAGCTCAAAATTCTTCCCTAGGTATTCTCCTCCTCGGTCCGAATGTAAGGTCTTGATGCTTGTATTGAGCTGAGTTTCACACCATGAGCAGTATTCTTTGTAGGCATCAAGGGCCTCATCTTTGGTGTGCAGAAGGTATAGGTGAGTTAACCATGTCATGTCATCTGTGAAAGTGATATAATAACGCTTTCCAGCCTTCGTTGCAACTGGTGCTGGTCCCCACAGGTCACTATGTATTTCGTCGCCAAAATGGGAGGCACGTTTGCCTTCTCGGATCTTGGGGACGGACTTGCGGGTTGCTTTTGCATATACGCATGATTCACAAAAGAAGGGGTCCACCAAAGGTAAGCCATCTAGCTTGATCCCCATTACAAAACCCTGGGTGATGAGTCTTTTGGCTGCTTCAGGTGAAATGTGACCTAGGTGACGGTGGAGTTGTTCCAAAGTGAGTGTCTCTATTGCAGAATTTACTGTATTGCACTCATGAGTGACTCGGTATAAGCCATGTCTGGATTTCTTGATTGTGCCAACTTGTTCACCGCTTTCCCTTCGTATAACACACTTGCCATCTGCAAATGTCATGGCAAAACCGGCATCGTTGAGTTGTCCGACCGACACGAGCGTGTAACCCACATCAGGTGAGTACAAAACTTCTGAGAGCTTCAGTTTGGAGACATCGACACCATTTGGTACGTGATAACCATTTCTCCGGTTCCTACTGCACTAAAACTTTGTCTATTTGCAGCCTGGAATGACTTAGGAGGAATTTCGACGAAGTTTTGGACTTCATCGCGATAGGGTGTAATATGCCTTGTACACCCTGAGTCGTACACTTCAATAGAAGGTGAGTTTGCAGTCGGTTTGTCAACTTCAATGCAAACAGCGTGTGCATCTTCCAGATCGATGCTGGCAAGGTTTGAGTCATCACTGATGAGCAAAAATCTATTGCTTTCATCAGTTGCAGGTGACTTCTCCGTTTCACTGTCAGGGTCATCGCTGATCTCAGAGAACAGTCTTCCATGCTGTTCTCTTTAACTTCGATATCAGAGTCAGAGTCTGAAACTGACACCAGTTCTGGGAGCTCTGAGTCGGACTCAAAGAGCTCATCGGCCAAAAAGGCACTTTCGATTTCAAGATCGGATTCGACAGCAGCATTAGTGGTGCCGCTCTTTGTCTGTGAGTTGTTTTTCTTATCTCCAGTAATGCACGCAGGTTTAGGACACTTGTTCCTGTAGTGCCCTTTATCTCCACAGTTCCAACATGTCCCAGGCACTTTTCGCAGAGTGCATCCCCCTTTGTTGATTGGAGCTACTGACAGAGCTTCGTCCTTTTCAGTTCCTTTAGGGGTGCTTGCATTGCGACGAGCACGTTGAGCTTGGTGATGCTCATACTCTTCTGATGTGAGTGAAATGAGCTTGTCCAGGTCAATCGTTTTTGATGAGCTGTATAATTTAGCTCCCGCAAGCAAATTTGACGCAAAAGAAGATAGGTGAGGGGGTAGGGACTTGATAATGGTGGAACGATAATCTTTCTCCTCGATGTTTACACCGTAAGTTGCTAGTTCCTCCTTTTTGACTCGGAGGTTATCTAGAAATTCACGGACATTTCCTTTGTCAGGACATTTCGACTCCATAAACTGGGAGCGCAAATCGGCCTGAGCGAAGGCCCCTTTAGTTGAGTACTCGGTCCATATTAGGTCCCATCGGTCTTTAAGGGACATTTTACTATGGACTCGTATGAGGGTTGAGTCCGGGATACGGTGAGTGAGCAGGGCTTTTGCTAAACGGTCATCCTTTGTCCACTGAGCAAGGGCCACCTCTTCTTTAGCAGTGGGAGGTGAGCTGAGAGTGGGACAGACAGCGGTACCATCGAAATATCCCCACAAGCCCTTGGCCTCGATGGCATCCTGGAAGCGCATGGTAAATGCCGTCCAGTTCAAACCATTTGGCATGAGCTTTGGGACTGAGGAGGGGAGGATATCGGTGGTGGTTAGAGCTGTTGTGGACATTGGAGTGGTAAGGTTTGGGAGATAACTCTTAAGGTATGTGAGCGGGAGCGGGGCCCAATAACCTGTCATAATATGTAGACTATACAACAATATGTCTCAGTGTTTGCGAGATGTCAAAAGACTGTTATTTACCTATACAACAATATGTCTGTAGCGTACAGGTAAGCTAAATATAATATGACGGTCGAATAGTATCTTACCTCAGTGTTTGGGAGATGTCAAAACACTGAGGGAAACTGTACATAAAATGTAACTACTTATAATCTTTGAAGACAATAAATCATGTATAAATCGAATAAAAGGAATGTCTTGCAGCTGCGCAAGACCTAAAACGGCCAATAATGGCCTTGCTTACTAATCGGGGATTTCGGGTGCAGCGGTTTGCTTTTTCAACATCCGTGAAGGTTGATGGAGAGCTGGAGATGGCGACAGGAACCAACATGATGACGTAACTATCGTGAAACGGGGTGTCAGAAATTCGGCGCGCATTGCACAGCAACCAACCTGAAAGAGGACCGAAATTGATGTTTTGAAGTGCAAAATGGGACTGTAGGCTTATACATGTCGCGCTAGCGAAAACAATCGAAAAACTATTACTAAGGGTGACATGGTGACCACGTTACTGCTTCGGGTGAAAATCTCACATTTACAACAATGTACACCTTGTCGACTTGGTTGAATTACAAGCCCTTGGCTCTCCTTGTTACTCCAGCCGAGGCTGGATTGAGGCAGTAAGTAATGTTTAGCATATTTTTGCTTATGTTTGTATTTATTAACCTCTCGGACCAATTGATGGATTTAAGAAAGAGCCTATATAAGATAAAATTCGGTGACTTCTTTAGTATAAATTACAGTGATTACAGTATAATCACAAAGAACCATCTACACCAAATGATCAGTCGGCACATTGATAATTATATATATTCTAAGACGGCATCCCGAGCTCGGAGTGGATACTATCATATGATTCCCCAATATATGAACGTCGATGTCCTGTTCAATCTCTATATTGTTTCAACGGCATCTGCAAACAAAATTGAATCATCACAGAAAACTGGAACAACCCATCACAGCTGAAATAATGAATAAACCTTACCCAAACTTTGCGATCCATCTGGAGCCATGTTCTCTATCTCTCCCAAACTCCTCCCGGCCCATGGATACTCATCGAGGTCAATCCGATCTGTATTGGAAGCGGGGAGATCCTGGAGCTCAATTTCATTCCATGAGGGGAATCCAGTATCAATTGACTCGGTGATGTTCCGGTCACCGAATTCGTCCATAATGGCATTATCCATCCGTCGTGTAGCTGCATGGAAGCTGCCAATGGGATGAGGGGAAGAGTGGGTGGTGCCATTAGGATGGGAATGCTTCTCTTGGAGGTCCAAAGAATTCGACAGATGATAATGGCAGACAGGCTATATGAGGTATCAGTCAAGTCACCCAAATAGTCATATTTCAGGGCTCTTACCTGTTCTGCAGAGGATTAAGAATCCCGCCAAGAGTAGGCTATTGAGATTTTATTAATTCATTTTGTGCACCAGTTCTATCCCATGAATCACTTACTCTTAAGACCTGTCATAATTACTGCTCAGCCAACTTTATGCAGGATTTTATTGAGAAATACCCTGTTTAGGATGGTTGCTGTTAAGGTTATTGTGAGCACGAAGCTAACTGTGGATAAGGATGCAGATTTTGAATAACAATTAAAAATTAGATACCCATATTGTAGCACACCTGTATAATAATTAGCCACATTATATTATACAACTGAGAAGCATACTTTGCTCAAGGAACAGCTGAGTTAGGGACTTGGTGTGCAATTCTCTCAACTCTCTCAACTCCCTCAAGTGTCCCAAGGAATTGGAAAGTGTCACTGCAACAACAATTGTGTCAAAAAGGATAAGCAATGCATCCTCGATAGTGGTAACTAGAGAATGCATAAGCATAAAACAGAATTGAAACAAAGGAAGCTTCACTTCTGAAAATCATGTGAATAGACAAGTGATTTGAAGGAATACAACCAACATAACTCACAAGTTAATCTTATTCTGGTCCATGTCAGATAGAGCACAGTTGTCTATTTTTGCAATAAGCTATGTAGTGCAGAACAAGTTTTATTAGTCATCTCAAAGTGAGAGGATGACATACCAAGGCACACCCGACAGTGCCAAGAAACAAAACACTAAGCACTAAAGCAGTCAGTCTCTTAAGCTTCGAGACGGCATATGCCTGTGCCATTAAAAGCCCTGGCAGAATAGATAAATGAATTTGTGAATGGAAAATTAGAGCCGTTATCACCTTGGATTCCAAGAATGGGTAGAATAGCAATACTATCAATAAAGTAAGCAAAATTATTACATGCACTGTGTTGACATTAGATTCTGTGTTAAACATCATGAGAGTCTTACTAGACCCGTATGAGCGTGCATTCATTGTGTTCCATGGCATAGAACTACTCACCTTCATGGATATATTTGCGACGAAAATGTTAATTATTGAGAGGACCATGAAGAAGATGACCCCTGCATAGCGAGCCAAAATATACAGGACTGATCCTAATCTAAGCTTCTTCCTCCAGATAGGTTTTCTCTCATAACGGAACATGAGGAGTGTCTCATAAACCAAGAGCGCTATTTGAAAAAGTGAGATCACAACGAGGTCCACATAAAATTACTACTGAGCTTACTCAACGCAGCAATCACAGAATAGTTCACAGCCAAACTGTCTGGATCATGAATTTCCTCGAAACCGAACAGTCTAGGGTACTCATCCATCTGTTTCCTGCTGGATTAAGACTCGATTACTCCCTTGAGAGGACATCTGGTAAGTGGATGTTGAGAAGGACCGGATGGTGTGTTGGAATGAGAGCCTGATGGATAAAGGCAGAATGTGCATGCTTTATGAGAGTCATGGCTCGGTGAAAGCTATGGATATCATTTCATCCCACGGAGATAGTATCTCTAGCACGTGACATGGGAGATATGTGGAGGCAGCCTCGTAATGGAGGTCACTTCTCAACGAGGACAG
>QLPI01008740.1:0-10724 GCA_003314275.1 Chroogomphus rutilus
CCCAGGCACATAGGCCACATCTTCCACAGACTACCCCTTCACCCATACCAAACCCCGGTGGTAATACAAGCAAGTCAGCACAACAAGTGCACGACGGCAAATGTGAGAGGTGCACGATGCTCTGCGGTGGTGGACACAGCGAGTCAATGCAACGAGTGCGCAGCGGCGAATCAGCGCAACGAGTGCGTGACGGCGAGTGCGACACGTGCATGACACGCTCGGCGGTGGTGGTGGATGCGGCGAGTCAACGCAACGCAACGAGTGCGCGGCGGCGAATCAGCGCTACAGGTGCGCGACGGCGAGTGCGACACCTGCGTGACATGCTCGGCGGTGGTGGTGATTCGGCGCTATGAGGGTGCGACGGCGGCAGGCGCGAACGCAGGCGGATGCAACCGGTGTGCAGGCGCAAGGGCAGCGGGTGTGCGTGAGGATGGTGCGAGGGCGGCGGACGTGAGGATGGTGCGAGGGCGGCGGGCGTGGCAGCAGGTGCGCATGAGGATGGTGCGAAGGTGGCGGGCGTGAGGATGGTGCGAGGGCGGCGGGCGTGAGGATGGTGCGAGGGCGGCGGGCATGAGGATAGTGCGAGGGCGGTGGGTGCAAGTGCGGGTGCAGGTGTGAGGGCGGTGCACCGATGCGCAACGGCGACTATGGCACGTGCGCAAAGGGGTGCAGAGGCAGGTGCGGTAGTGGACGTGGCGAGTGTGGGCGGTACGACTCGACGCAGCGGTGGAGGACGCGGCCAGTCTGGGCGCAGCAAGTGCGCAACAGCGAGTGCGGCACGTGTGTGACGACGAATGCGACACATGTGCAATACGTGCGGTGGTGGTGGACGCGGCGACTCGACGCAACGAGTGCGCGACGACGAAAGGTGCGAACGCATGCAGGCGCAACAAAAATCGAATCGCCGTGCATGCCGGTGCGACGAAGAAACTGATGAGATTATGAGCAATTTACAGTAGGTTTGAAGAATTTGTAGGCAGTCTATTTTATTTATCTCCTCAGTGTAGTCAATAACTCAGTGTATATTCGAATAATATACCTATTTTATTTATCTTACAAAAGAAATAAAAGAGAAATCAGCCCTGAGGCTTTGTACATAATACTATACAACTCACCTCCTCAGTGTAGTCAATAACTGAGGAGGGAGGCTTGCGCAGGTCGTGTTTCACCCGCATATACCCTGCAACCGGCCCTTGACCCTATCGAAGGTTTGAGCCAGGCTGCCGGTTCCAAATCCAGGGAGCCGGCCACACTAGTCGCGTCGTGCGTGGACAAGCGCCCGTAAGTAGCGTACATAGTAGAACATGAATAACTCCCTCAATAATGAGGGTAAAAATACAAATAAAAGTGAGAAAAATTAAGAGTTCAAAAGCGCACAGAATGATACCGAAATCGATATAATATTACAATATATTGAGATTGTTCTCTCAGGGGTGAGATGCAAGTTTGCACCCAACAGAAACAACCTGTAAAAAGAAAACCGAGTCGCCGCGCACGCCGGTGCGACGAGGAAACGACCCATAAACATTGCGCATGCCGGTGCAACGAAAGGATGATCCATTGACTAGCAGAGAGCTCCAGAGGGGTCCAGGTCCAGAGAGGTTGACACGCAACAAGAAAACTAACTAATCCATTTGGCGACCCCTGCCTTACCTTCTTCTCGCAAAAAGGATGCCCCACCAATCGTGCACGCCGGCACGACGGCTAGGACGAGTGCAGGGGTCGTTTACCTTCTTCTCACCACCTCTATCGGACGAGACCGCGGGTGGGAGGGATACAAGTGACACAAGTGCTTATGCCAAACAAGCGCAAGCTCTTCCAACCCGGTACTTTGGATCACCCAGTAGACAGGCAACAGTCAATGCATGCATTGTCAATGAGGACATTGACCTTAAAAGGGGGGGTAATGTCATGATTTCTCTACTCCTCTCTCTATTGCTTGTTATTGGACTCCGCTACTCCGCCAGACTATATGTACAGTTCTTAGGTAATTAGTTAAAGCTCAGTCTTGAGCTGGTCAATACACCGACAAGTATCATTGCTCATTTCCCTCTTCTGCTCTCCAGTATTGAAGCTCTTGTTGTTGCTGACAAGGGCACAACACACGAGTACATTGAAGCCAAAGCCACTACTCCCAGCCTGTAGGACTTGGCCGTTCCCGTCCGACATCTCGGCATTCCCAAAGCTTGACAATGCTGAAGACTCAGCAATGGTGACTGAAAATTAGCCTGCCATCCGCTAGCCTCTAAGCACACCAAGAGTTGCGTTAACTTGGCAAGTGCCAGTAGTAAGGTTTAGATCAATGCTTCTATATCTCTCTATTCTCTTTTAATTCTCTATCATCTGATTGGGTGCCAAAATTCTCAGTAACCCACCTTGCATGCTTGATTGAATCAGCATCTATCCATAGTTACCCCTTTATTCTCCATTAGAATTCTTTGATCCAGTACTGCTAATCCAGTTATTACTGAATATATAGACATGTCTACTAGATCTTCCTTCAGGACAATTTCAGTCCACCCATCCATCTGTCACATCACTAGATCCGTCAGTCAGCAATATTCGGTCACAACTTGCTCACCCATGATTAACAGGGTATTGGGAAGTATTACATTCCGTCATGCCACTAATGTTTTTAGGTGCATCCCAATGGCCTCGGTCCAGTCGGCACTTGCCACTGCTCTAACAGTCTCACCCAGGATCCTGTTCTGTCACTAGAAGCTTTGCTAATAAGCCCTAGTCAATGTAACTGCCTTTGTGCATGCTTTTATACCAGAAAGGCTGGCAAGTTTTTAGCTGGGACCTCTTGGTCAGTGGCGCCATTTGGCACGTTTGGCCAAGGTCTCTTCTGTCCATCCCTGTCTGTTTTCACTTCATCTGTTCCATATATTCGTATTATATGCTCTCACCACTCCTTTCTGTTCTCTTTGGCCAGAAGCCAATACTCTACTAGATGGTGGGATACCTATCTAAAGGGGGGGGGTAGTGACTAGCTAGATACACTTCGAACTATGCAATCTCCCCTCCCAAAGACATACCTCTCCTGAAACTTCCCTCCATTTACCCATTCCATTCCTGTCCCAACCATAATTCCCCTCCTTTCTGATCTCCTGGCATACTATTCCTGACCTTACGATCACACCCATTCCTGACATCATTCTCAGTCCACTTATTACTCTCTCTTTCTTTCCGTTTATCACAACCGAATCTGCCAAATATCTCGGCACCTTTCACTTGTTTCTTCCTTCTCTTATGCCTTTTATCTTTAGTGATTGGCACGGGTAACCCCCAGGTATATTATGTCTACCCATACCCATACCTGCGAAAACCCGTACCCGTAACACATAGGTATGGGTTTTCGTGGGTATGCTTATATAAGCGAGGTTCAGTGCTAACCTCACTTATATGTGCTAACCTCACTTATATGTGCTAACCTCACTTATATGTGCTAACCTCACTTATATAAGCGAGGTTCAGTGCTAACTTTGCTTATATAATCGAAATTCGGCACTAACCTTGCTTATATAAGTGACATTAGCAATGAACCTCGCTTATATAAGTGATGTTAGCACTGAACCTCGCTTATATAAGTGACATTAGTGCTGAACCTTGCTTTTATAAGCGAAGTTAGCGCAGAACCTCACTTATATAAGTGAGGTTAGCACTGAACCTTGCTTATATAAGCATACCCGTGAATGGGTATAGGTTTGGGCCAGGTTGGAAATCCTGACCCTTACCCATGCTACCTGTACCCACTACCCACACAGGTTTCCAATACCTGCGCCAATCATTATTTATCTTTCTTTCATCTTTTTTTTTCACTCAAAGTAAAGAATATAAAACAATTTATTTTTTGAGACTATTTCAGAGTCTCATTTCCATCATTATCACTTATCTCCTTCTCCTTCCCCTTTTCTTCCCCTTGATTCCCCTCATGATCATCATCCATCAACTGATCCTCCCCTGGACTCTCACCTCCATCTGAACCTCTTGAATCCTCCAGCACTCCCAAACCCCTGCTCTGGTCCTCACTTAATGAGACCACTGTGTGACCCACAAATTGAACTGCCTCTACCAAATGAAGGAGGAGATGGATTGTTCTCACCTTCCCCTGCAGGATATCCTCCCAGATCTCAGTAGGATGCCGAGATCCTGACCCCTCTGGCTGTGAGACTTCCATAGTCAGTGCCCATCTGCTTGGCTGCATGGCCATCACCCACTCACTCAGTCACATAGTCGCAGCCCTTTTTGGCCTCTTCTTCAGCCGTTCTTCCTTCTCCTCCATTTCCTCCCCCTTACTCTGCTTCTCCTCCTCACTCTCCTTGTCTGACTCCACCTCTTCCCAACTCCTGACCCTCCACTGCCAAGGCACTGCCAAGCTACACTTGACTCTGCGCTAGTTACAGCACCTGCATGCAGCCCCTACAGACCTCACCTTGCATGTCTCCTAATGATTCTGGCAGTGGTCACACGGAGGACAGAGGGAAGACGACCACTCCTGGGTTAGCTCTTCTTTGTACTATTTAAAGAAAATCAATAAAAAATAAAAGAATCAATGACCACTCACCTTGGCCCCCTTTGGCTACCACCCTTAATCACCCCATTGGGCCCCACTTCTGCACTCCTACCCCTCTTGTGCATCATCTTCTTTGGGACTCCTAAGTGCTGGAACCCCTTATGCCTTCAACACCCTGGATTTTGGATGTTCCATCCCGTTCTCCCCCATCCTTGGGAGGTTCCTCCACAGTTGTCTCCTCAGGAGTTGTCAAGTACACGTACTGAGTATCCGGTAACTTGGCAATACCAATTGACCGACCCTTACCCACACACCAGTGACAAGTCTTCCATCACTGGTTCACAGCCCTGGCTTGGTACATTCAGTACATCATCTGGTTCACCACTCTTGTCCCACACCCTCCAACCACACTATTCCCTCATTACCCATCCCTTCCCTTACCCATTTCCCCTAGGGACAATTGTTATTCGTTTATTATTCGGTCACAGCCCTATTGTTTTATCTTCAGCCAATTCCATTGTTCTATTCTCATCCACTCACTTATTATTCTATTCTCAGCCATATTTCATTATTCTATTCTCACCTACATTTCCTATTCTATTCTCGATCACTGTGGACAATACCTCCACATGATTCTTCATACCTTATTGTTCTCCATTCTTTATGCCACCCTGTTCCACATCTTGCTTCTTAACCTATATAAGTAGCAGATGTATGTAGATAGTTCCTCACTCTGAATATCAACTTGGTTTGCATCCCCTTGTCCGCCCTTCTCTTGTCTAAAGTCCTTTACTCAGGCCGACACTCTCAGCATCCTCCTGGGTCTCTCTTCTGTCTCAAGTACACATACTAAGATTCCGGTAATTCAGCAGTGCCGACCGAGCAGTCAGACTACATCCATGTGCAAGTGCCCACGCCACATGCAAATCACTTGGTACACCGGTCTTGGCTCAGCACATCCACCATCCACATTCCTTGTCCCTATCTCGCATCCACTCTACGTCATTCACCATCCATTAATCCTACCATGCCCACTCCTTATTCCTCGACCCACCTCACCTTGGGACATCCTGTCCTTGTTTTATCCTCGGCCACAACCATTGTTTTATAATCGGGCACTCCCTATTGTCCTATCCTTGGCCACATTTCTATTATTCTATTTCCATTGTCCCATCCCTGTTTACATTCCTTCATTCTAATTTTACTTGTTGTGGACGATATCCCCACATGCTCTGCATACCTTATTGTTCCACATTCCTTATTCCATATGTCGCTTCTTAACCTATATAAGTAGGACATGCATGTACATACTTCCTCATTCTGGGTATCGACTAGGCTTAGGCCCCTTGTCTCCTCTTTCCTCTGTAAAGTCCTCTACTTGGGCTGGTACTTTTGGCACCCCCCGAGTACCTCCTCTGTCCCAAATTGGTAGCACGCATGGCAAGTAGGGTGCAATGCACGAGTACGTTGAAGCCAAAGCCACTACTTCTGGCCTGTAGGACTTGGCTGTTACTTGCCTATATCTTCGGCATTACCGAAGCTTGACACTGTCCAAATCAGTGGCACATACGGAATAGCAGGGTGCAAAGCACGAGTATATTGAAGCCTAGTCACCTGATTGGTCTGCAGGACTTGACCGACTCCCATCCACACTATCGGCATTACCGAGACTTAACAGGAGTGTTACATACCATTGCAATGGTTGGTGAATACATGTAACAAGTTGCTGTTTAAATAGTGCCTACAGACTAAGGCCAGATAACCTGGCATATTGGAAGAGCACATCACTGTGGGAATTTGTTGCCTTTCACAGTATGCCAGGTTAACCAAAGGTCAGCAGTTCAAATCCCTATGTGCGCAATAATTTAGAGAGTTGTTGCAATCACTAGGACCCCAGGAACCCTGGTTTACATGATGGTCCATGACATCATGGGGGTCTGCTATATCAAACAGTAATTAGAGTGCTTGGGGGGAGCTACAGACAGGCCTGGGAAACCTGTTAAGATATTATCACTGTGGCACCTCGAGGGCTCTGTACCTAAGGGGAAGGTACTGTTACATACCATTGCAATGGTTGGTGAATACATATAACAAGTTGCTGTTTAAATAGTGCCCACAGACTAATGCCAGATAACCTGGCATAGTGGCCTTTTGGCCTAGTTGGAAGAGCACATTACTGTAGGAATTTGTTGCCTTTCACAGGGAGCTTGAGTCCCTGCCTAGTTAACTAACTCCTCCTGCTCCTTCTTGGCAGTTTTGGCAGCCGCATCGTGATAAGATTAAATAGATCGATTTGATACGAGTTCGCTAAACAGTAAGAGTACTCAGTCAAAGGTGCAGATACTTCGACTATATTGTAAATACCTAAACAGTAAGAGTACTACAAAATAAATAAGTACTCTAGATATAATTTCAGAGAGTGATGTGACTTACCTCAGTCGAAGGTGCAGATACTTCAACTGAGGAACTATCTACTCAGAGGCCGGCTTATAACTATGCGTCAGTCTTTTGACCGCTACAAAAGGTTATACAATAGAATAAAAGGAATATAATTTTGTCATTCAATAAAGCAAAGAATGAATAAGAACAAAAGTTGTCTCAGCTCTTAGACTTCGCCAATGTGTCGGATTGATATTTCCAACACTCCCCCTCAATCTGAATGTAGGCCCAGACATCCTACAAAATCCTCGATTTTCACTCGTGGCAACCCTTTGGTAAAAAGATCTGCTAGGTTTCCATGGCTGGGGCAGTAAACAACCTCGAGTAATTGTTTTTCGATCGCTTCTTGAATGAAATAGTAGCGTAGATCGCTTCTTGAATGAAATGGTAGCGTAGATCGATGTGTTTTGTCCTAGCATGATACTGACTGTTCTTGGCAAGAGCGAGAGAGGATTGATTGTCGCAATATAGAGTAAGAGGGGTAACTTGCGGTGTGGTTATTTTGGCCAGGAATGAATGCAACCAGATGGCTTCTTTAGCTGCGTGAGTAGCCACGATATATTCGGCTTCCGTTGTTGACAGAGCGATGACTGGTTGTTTTTTGGAACTCCAGGAGATGGCCCCTCCATTGATAAGGAAGACGTAACCGGAGATCGAGTGCCGATGTTCTTGGGATGCATGATCGGCATCAGTGTACGCTCGAAGTCCATTTGGACTGGTACCATAAGTTAGCTCGAGATCCCTCGTCCCTTTCAAGTATCTGAATACCCGCTTCACCGCTTCCCAGTGTGCCTTTCCGGGATTTTGCATGAACTGAGACAGAAGGGTTATGGCAAAAGCGATATCGGGCCGCATTCCTACTGCTACGTACATCAATGATCCTATCGCTTCCCTATATGGTACGGCCTTCATGCTCTGCACTTCATTTGGCGTCGACGGAGTTTGGTTCTTGGACAAGTGGAGACCGGGCTCGATTGGGGTGGATACTGGGGTGGCGTTCTCTAGATTAAAACGGGATAAAATCATGTCAATGTATGATTTTTGAGATAGTGATATTATGTGTTTTTCCCGTTCCCATTTGATTTCTACACCAAGTAGCCAATGTATTTTCCCCATATCTGACATTTCAAATTCGGTGTTGAGTGCGTTTTTGGTCTCGAGTAGCATTTTCTTGGAACTAGCGGTGATTGTTAGGTCGTCGACCGCTGCAACTACAATGGTGATGTTGTTATTGCAGCATCGTGTGAAAACACTGTGTTCTGTTTTGCAGCGTGTGAAACCAATTCATTTGAATGCTTCCCGCAGACAGTGATACCATTGTCGCCCTGACTGTTTTAGCCCATAAATGGATTTGCGTAGTAGACAGACCTTGTCTTCATCTCCTTGTGCAGAGTACCACGGTGGTTGAGCTTGAGATATGCGTTTTTTACGTCCATTTGGTGTATTTCCCAATCGTTTTGAGCAGCGAGTGCTAATACAATGTGGTTGGAAGTCAGTTTTGCGACGGGGGCAAAAGTTTCATTGAAGTCGATTCCAGGGTTTTGGGTAAAACCTTGGGCAATGAGTTGTGCCTTGTACTTTGTGATTTTGCCTGTGGCATCACGTTTTAGCCTGAAAACCCACTTACTTCCCTCTACATTCCTTCCCTCAGGTCGTTTCATTAACACCCATGTCTGCATGGTTTCTAGTTACATCAGCTGGTCCTCAATGGCTTCTTTCCACTTCGGCCAATTAGGACTCGCCATTGCTGCCTCTATAGTCAGGGGTTCATCTCCAGTGAGGATGGCTGAGAGAGCAGTTTCGCTAGGGTCGTGTTCAGAAGGTGTCGTTTGGAGGGGATTTGCAGTGGTGTGCATGCCTGCTGGTAATTTTCCTTGATCGCGATTGTAGTGACTAATGTTCCCTTCGCCTGTTTGAATTCATCTAATGTAGGCTGATGGTTGTCGGATTTGTTTACTGCGAGTGTCAGAGCTTGGTGGGTCTGGATTTGTGGTTGGGTGCATTGGTTCTGGTTGATTGGTAGCAGAGGTCATAGGAATAGATGGAGTGAGAACAGAATTTGAATCATTTCTCTTGATTTGGTCCTGCTCCCCCTCAAGGGAAATGACCTCGGGCATAGTAATGAAGTCATTGTTGAACCTGACATTACGCTCAACGCTGACTGACCTTTTATCAGCCCAGTAGATTCGATGCCCTTTGCTTTCCTCATCAAATCCCACCCATCTCCCTTCTTTTGCACGGCTATCTAGCTTCGAGCCATTTGCGTCGTGGATAAACACTTTGCAGCCCCATTCTTTGAGGCCTGACAGGTCAGGTTTCTTTCCTGTCAGCATTTCGAAAGGAGTTGTGTAATCACCCAAAGCACGTGTTATCATACGGTTTTTGAGCCACACAGCATGCTTGACCGCTTCTCCCCACAGGTGTTTTGGAAGACCGCTGCTTCGGAGCATGGCACGGACATGTTCCAGCAGCATGCGGTTTAATCTTTCGGCTACACCATTTTGTTCAGGTGAGTTATGCACGGTTAGACGTCGAATTGTCCCCTTGAGCTCTAGGTGCACAGTGAATGCATGGCTAGTATACTCCCCTCCACAGTCAGAGTGCAAACACTTAATCTTCGTGTTATGTTGAGTTTCGACATGCACTTTGAATTTCTTATATGCGTCGAGGGTCTCGGACTTGTGGGTTAAGAGGTAAAGGGATGTCATCCGAGTGTAGTAGTCAGTGAAGGTTACGTAGTATTCCCTTCCTCCTATTGTTTTGACTGGAGCGGGTCCCCATGCATCGGTGTGTATTTCATCTCCATATGCAGCCGGTCTTGCTGACTTTCACTCCTTGGGGTATGGTTTTCGTGTCATTTTACCATGAATGCAGTCGTCACATGGTGTTACTTTAGACCCGTAAGCTAGCAAGATTCCAGTGACTAAACCATCATTAACAAGTTGGCTAGCTGTATTGGGAACAACGTGCCCGAGTCGCCGGTGGAGCTCCATTATAGTAACTTCTTCTTCGGCCACATGTGCTGATTCAGCGACTTTAATTGATTGGTCAACTCTGTATAGCTTGTTCTTCTTAGGGATTTGCCCTACAAGTTTTCCATCTTTGCAATGAATGGTACAGACTCCATCTCTGAAGGTAGTGGAATATCTGGCATCATCAATCTCCCCAATGGATATGAGGGTTATCGCAATGTCAGGTGCGTGAAGCACATTTCTGAGTGTTACAGTTGTTGACTGGGCACTATTTGGGATGACAATCATCATTTTGCCATACCCAATTGCTTGGAACTCATGTTTGTTAGCGGCATTGACAATTCTGAGCATAATGGGGTGGTAGTTCTCTAGGAGCTGCTTGTGGGGTGTCATATTTCGAGTTGCACCGGAGTCGTATATGTAAGTGATGGTCCCAACAGTTCCAGCCAGTTCTTCTATCGCCGCATAAACACCTCTATCGTCATCGCTGTCACATGGATAAACAAGATCGTGCTCGTACATGGGTTCATCCTCGCTGTCAGAGGGCTCAGTGAGTTCTGCCACATCTGCGATACTATTTGTCATAGCTCCCTCATTATTATCGTCTTCTTCGTCAGATGAGGAATCGCATCTGATATCAAAGTCGTCAATGTCATCAGTGTCATCATCACTGTCCGACACTTCTACAAGATCTGGCATCTCTTCTTTGACTTCCGATGTGTTAATGAGGGTGGATGTCAAGCACCGTACATACTGACAGGCCTCGGGAGAGCCGAAGGGGTTGGACGGGTAAAGGC
>QLPI01008742.1:0-19363 GCA_003314275.1 Chroogomphus rutilus
CAACTAAGGCGCGTATCCATAGGCGCCTTCGCTTATTTTAGCTATAAGACGATGTCATATACTAGCTCATTCATGTATTACATAGAAATTTGATATAACTTCTCCTGGGTGTCCCTTGATCGTGCAACTCAGCCCATTCCTTCTCGGTACCTCATTAATTGCTCATCAATGCCATCAGAAGCCACAGACGTTAACTGTCATTGCCCATAACGGTTGCCAATATGTAATGCCGTTGTTCGGCATTGTATGTGCTATTTCTTATACATGAAATACACTATTATTTATGTCATACAGTCATCGTAAAAGTATATAATTTTGATAAACCAAAAAGGCTTCGGACCGGTAGGCACTCGAGCCTGTACAGGAGAGACTTAGGGTGACACCGAGGAGATGCTTCATTCAGAAGAACCTGTTCTGAGTTCTAAGTGCTATGGGTAGAGCCCGGTGACGAGTGTTCAGCTTCAACAACTTTGGAGGAAATAAAAATATTAAGAGTTCAGTATGTAACTGAAATATTTACAACTATAAAAAAACCCATCTAAAATGACGTGGAAGTGTTTATATCAACAACTATCAAGGTACGCGGTGGTTTCTGTCCTCGTGTCTCCTGCAGGGAAAGTTTCAAGTTCCTCTTCCATATTTCTGTTTGGGTACTTTGGAGGTATATGGACGCTCATTGTATCGTTCCAAGTGGTGTATTGCTTGTTTCTACCCTCAGAAGCAGCTTCACGAAGGTTGAGAATCAATCGAGAACCCTGTGGTATATGAGCTTGTCAAGAGTTGTATCATTTCAGAGGAGAGTAACGAACCGCAAATGAATAAGTGCCGATTAAATACCTAATATAAGGGATATCAATATAGTCACCCATGAGATGCCTGTGCGATGTCTAACCCACGGGATAAACACACCCTCTAAACCACCCTTAATTGTCACCACCATGACCGTGGACATAATAAGCACAACTGTCAATATGTTAGCTATGACGAATGATTTATTATTTGCCTCACCGGCAATACTGCAGAGAAAGTGTATGAGTCCAACAATCAAACCAATTCGTTGTCTGATCTAGAAATGATACGCACAGGAGGAAGTACACGGCTCCGTCACGAAAGAAAGAGAGAAAGAGTGGGGAGATTGAGTCCTTTCTTAACGACTTCCAAGAATAACCATGATTTACAACCATAGTCAACTTGTACGCAGTCAACAAGAAGAAAATGACTAGATTTGTCCAGTTAGATTGAGTAAATGTGTGATTGGGTTAAAGAACTGCTTACCTGCTACAGTGAGACAGGGAACCCTAAGAGATCGATCAGTTTATAATATGAAGATTCAGTATCCATCCCACCAAGCAACAAGCGTGAATTCTGAAATTTCTTTCGTAGTTTCGACTACACATCCAGTAAAAGGAAATCCAAAAGGAGGGGAAACAACGGATGAAGCAGTTGACACTCCTACTTTTATTGAAATATACATTTCCGTCTAGACAGCAGGTCACATGTTAGAGAGCTCCGGCCCTGGTTGGTTTGGTGCTCCTACGTACCGCCAGCTCAACTAAACATGTGGTACCACCGTTTCAGTAAGCCTTCTAAATTAAGTAAATTAGTGTAATCAACTCACCGAAGAATACCAAAACGAGTATTGAAAGAACTTGGAAAAAAAAGGAGCATATGTTACAGAGGTGGGGTAATAAACCGAATCAGAGAGCCCACCTGTATGACTTCTTCCATAGAGAGCATATATGCGTAGCATCAATATAACGTTTACAACGGTAGTAAAAAGAATGGCCCCTCCCCTTTGCGAGACATTAGTTCATCCCGACGAATCGCATCGGAGTTCAAGGCGTACATGCTGAGCCACCAAAGATATGCACGACACCTGCAAAGGATTCAACATCTATGTTGAAGTATTTAAACGGAAGTGCCCACGCCTGCGGAATTTGTGAGAATACTGAAGCTGAGGCATTACAGAATTCAGAAAACTCACAGAGAGAGACAAATTGTGGCGCGTTGTAACTACAAATTTGAGTTGTTAATGTGGTTAATTTCAAACATGAAGAGGCTTTACAGACCAGCAATACTCCCACTTGGAAGGAAAAATGTACATCAGGGCCGAAAAGGTTTGAAATAACCCCCCAAAACTTACACGATGTGCCCCAAACCATAATATCTGGTAAAAACATAGAGGACTTTGGGAACTGACCACTGTGAACTATGAAAGCTTAAGTTACGGGATGTCAAACTTTAGCATTTGAAAGAGCTCTATACCTCCAAATGAATTGTAGCTTAATATTATTTTAGTGTTTGTTAGTGAGGTTGATAAGACAATAGCGAACCTCTCTTGAAAAGTTCAAAATTATGTCGTAGCCAAGAATACTAACCGCCGCCACTATTGTCGACAATTCAGCTCAATATCCTGGTGGTAGAGCTTCAAAAGTCTTACCGGCAGCATAGTTGGAGAGTTTCATCTCCCAAAGGGCATTGAACAGCGGTTGGAGTGTTGCAGCAGACATGTTGCATCTCAGATCTGTAGGAATGGCTACATATATGCTTGCTGGAGATATATCGTCTCCGTAGGGAGATCATGCGCTGAATCACGATCATGTTTGAGAAAAGTCTAGTGACCTGAGGATGTGTTCCTGACGTGATCAATTTGCGTGGCGGTTACGGGGAAATGAAAATCATCAAGATTTCAAATTCTGTTCGAATCACCGAGTTCCAGGTATTGTCCCGGCGCTCAAAAATATCTGATATCTGATATAGAGGACGGGCTCCGCAGAATTTAGTATTTGAGAATTGAATTGTTCGACGAGCTACATATTCAACAGAGCTGGTGTCGAAGCGCCAACTGTCCAACACCGATGTCACCGATGTTGAATACCTACTACATATGTTCGCCGAGTTTGTACCTAGATATGATCAATAATAAGTCAGGATTTCGGATCATAGAAGAGTCGAGTTATGCAAATTAAGAAGATTGGGGTTATGAGTATTCGGGACATGCTGAAGGCCGATTCCGGCAGGATGCTGAGCTATCTGAATTGTGCAGCCGCTCGTGCGCGCCCCGATTAAAACCCCGATCACCAGCACAGATTGCATACCCTGATTATGCGACGCTTCTTTGTCGGAAAAATTCTTACATTGATATCAGGCCTGATCATGTTGGAGTAATTGTTGGAAATATGCGAGTATAAATATGTTCGTTGGTGTCGTCACCAACAGCATTACCTGGATTCAAACCGCGCTCCAATATATTTTGCGGAGACACAGCTCAACTTCTTCCCAAGAAGCTGAGCCACGAGTAACATCTTACTTATGCATACATAGCATCCACCAACATCACATCATAGTAGTTATTTAGGTACTTATGATTAATACTATTGGAAAACCTCTTCCCAGAAGCTGAGCCAACCTTATTCAGCTCTAGTTAGGGAATGGCACTGGATAGGCCAACCTGCACAGGTCACCAGGTCAGGTGTCCTTGGGTGTGGGTGCAGTTCAAGCTGAGAGCACCTGCAATCTGGCCCAACCTGAGGTGTCACACATGCATGTACAACTTGCATGTGCACATGTATGACACAAACATGCCATACATGCATGAGTATGACACACACATGCACCACATGCATATGGGGTGCAGCATACACCTTAGACCCATCCACCCATGGGTTGATGGGTTTGGGTTTCCCATGGGCTGGGTGTGGGGCACCTACATTTGACCCATGGGTGACCTATGCCATTCCCTAGCTCCAGTTGCAAACTTCTTTCTTCAACAGGTTATGGGCCCTGCTCAAGTTTTCAAATATGATGTCTATGTTTCAATGTCATGTACCTCTGTTAAACACATGTGTCAGGTGCTTAAAATAATGATACTAAAGACACTCTGTAGGTTTCCAAAGGATTCCACAGGGGGGATGGAAGTTCCTAGGATATAGGGGGTCTGTCAAGTAGACGTACCAAGTATCTGGTAACTCAGCAGTGCTGACCGAGCGATCAGTGTATGTCCATGTGCAAGTGACCAAACCACATGCAAGTCACTTGGTATGTCGGCCTTGGCTCGGCACACTCAACCTCCACATTCCCCATTCCTGTCCTTCATCCACTCTTCCCCCTTCATTATACATTAATCCCCACTCCGTTTATTCTTTATTTCTCAGCCCACTTTACCTCGGGACATTTCTTTATTGTTTTATCCTTGGTGATGACCTATTGTTTTATATTCAGTCACTTCCTATTATCTTATTTCTTGGCCACATTTCTATTATCTTATTTTCATTGTTCTATTCTCGTTTACATTCCTTTATTCTAGTCTTGATCATTGTAGACAATACCTTCACATGGTCTCCATACCTTATTGTTCTCCATTCCTTATGCCACCCTGATTCCACATCTCACTTCTTAAACCATATAAGTAGTGCATATATGTAGATAGTTCTTCATTCTGGATATGTCAAGTCCAGGATACCAAGTCCCAGTTCACTCGGCAATACCAACTGACCGACCCTTACCCATATCATCCCTCACTATCACACGGTCTCAGCTTGGTACATCCGGTACATTATTTGGACCACTCCACTCATCCCATCCCCTCTATCCTCTACTATTCTCCCATTCCCCGTCCATTCCCTTACCCATTTTCCTTGGGACACTTATTATTCATTTATTATTTGGTAGCGGCCCTATTGTTTTATCTTCGGCCATTTTCCATTGTTCTATTCTCATCCACTCTCTCATTATCTTATTCTCAGCCATATTTCATTATTCTATTCTTGCTTACATTTCTTATTCTATTCCTGATCACTGTGGACAATACCTCCAGATGATCCTTCATACCTTATTGTTCTCCATTCCTTATGCCACCCTGTTCTACATCTTGCTTCTTAACCTATATAAGTAGCAGATGTATGTAGATAGTTCCTCACTCTGAATATCAACTTGGTTTACCTACTCTCATCTCCTCTTCTTTAGTCTAAAGTCCCTTACTCAGACCGACACTCTTGGTACCCTCCTGGGTCTCTCTTCAGACTAAATTAGTGGCACGCATGGAAGAGCAGGGCACAACACACGAGCACATTAAAGCCAAGCCACCTCAAATGGTCTGTAGGACTTGACCAACTCATTGGCTTTACCAAGACTTAACAGGATATCAACTTGGCGTAAACCTCCTTGTCTTCTCCTGTCTGAGGTCCTTCACCTGGGCCAACACTCTTGGCACCCTCCTGGGGATCTCTTCTGTCTGAAAACAGTGGCACACATGGAAAGTAGGGTGCAACGCACGAGTATGTTGAAGCCAAGCCACCCCAATTGGTCTCCAGGACTTGGCCGATTCCCGCCAGCATTGTGAAGATGGCATTATTACAATTAGGGAACGGCACAGGTCACCCACGGGTCAAATGTGGGTGACCCGCACCCGACCCATGGGAAACCCGAACCCATCAACCCATGGGTTTTTTCCCATGGGTCGACAGGTGTCGGGTGCGTGCCGCACCCACATGCGCTGACGCAAACGTGCCATACGCACACGTGACATACGACACGAACGTGCCGTATGCATATGCGACGTGCGACACAAATGTGCCATATGACATGAACGTGCCGTATGCACATGCGACGTACGACATGAATGCGCCATACGACATGAATGCGCCATACGACATGAATGCGCCATACGACATGAATGCGCCATACGACATGAATGCGCCATACGCGCACACGACGTACGACATGAATGCGCCGCACACGTGCATGTCATACGCGTGCGCGTACGGCACATTGGTATCAGCGTGTTGGTATCGGCGCATTGGTGTCGGCACATTGGTATCGGTGCATGTGCATACGGCGTGTTAGTGTCGGCGCGTGCACGTATGGTGTGTTTGTGTCAGCGCATGTGTGTCATACTCGTATGCGTACGGCGCGGTTGTGTTGTACGCATGCATGCACACGCATACATAGTTGAGGGGGTGGGTTAGGCCGGGTCACGGGTGCTCTCGGCTTGACCCGCACCCAAACCCAGGGGCACCCGACCCGGTGACCCGTGCGGGTTAGCCTGACCCGTGCTATTCCCTAATTACAATAGTGCTCGGCCCACACATCCTTGGCATTCCTGGTGCCTGTCAAGTACACATACCGAGACCTGTAATGAGATTATGAGCAAATGTGCAGCAGGTTTGAGAATTTCTTAGGCAGTCTAATTTATTATCTCCTCAGTGTAGTCAACCACTAATGTATATTCGGAAAATATACCTAATTTATTATCTTACAGAAGTAAAAGAAAGAAAATTAGTCTGGAGGCTCTGTGAATTATACTATACAACTCACCTCCTCAGTGTAGTCAACCACTGAGGAGGGAGGCATACGCAAGTGATGTTTCACCTGTGTATATCCTACAACTGGCTCCTGACCCTATCGAAGGTTTGAGCCAGGCTACCGGTCCCTATCCAGGGAGCTGGCCACATGCGTCGCATCGTGTATAGGCAAGCGCCCGTGAGTAGCGTACAAGTAATAGTACAATAACTTTCTCAATTTTGAGGATAAAAATACAAAAAATAAATCGAAAAATATAAAAATGAATTGCACACACAATGGCACCAAAATCGATACAAAAATAAAATATATTGAGTTTGGCCTCTCAGGGGTGAGATGCAAGTATGCACCTACATGTTCATGTGCAGAAACAAGCAGGAATTCGTTTCAATGCTTATGATGCTCTATTTAATATCAGAAAAGAGCCAGATGAGACACTCCATTCACTCATTGGTCATGTCACCACTGCCATGCAACTCTGTCAAAATCTTTGTCCATCAGATGGCATATACTCTTGACAAACAAGATGAAGAGCTGGTGGTCATGGCACTTATCCGAGCACTCCCTTCAGAGTTTGACAACTTCACATTTGCACTCCTCCTCCAAAAGAACATTGACAAGGCTAAAGTCATTGATGCCTTTGTTACCAAAGAAAGCAATCATCTCCATCGCTCTGCCCAGTCTGCCATGCTTGCAAACAAGCAAATTCCCTCCTCTACCTTGGCTCAGACATCTACCAAGTGGTGTAGCTTCTGTGAATTATCCACACACAACACAGATGCCTGTTACTCACTTGCAAATGTGAAAAGTCGAATTTGGAACAGAGGCAGAGGGCTAAGCAGGAGAAGAAGCAAAAGCAGAAGGAGCAGAAGGCCCAGCAAGCTGATGCAGAGGAAACATCCACTCAGGCTCCTGAAGTGGCAGGATCTGCCTCTACAGTTGCAAGTCTTCCCTCTCTTCTCTTCGCCCACCTTGTCTCTAATGCCAGCTATCTTTGGTGCACTGATTCAGGAGCTTCTACACATATGACTCCTCATCAGCACTGGTTCAAGGAACTCAAACCTCACAGAGTTGCTATAGAATTGGCAGACAATAGTGTGGTGCATTCTGAAGGAATCGGCACAGTGGTTTTCTGCCCAAAGGACAAGAAATTGACTCCTATACTTCTTTCTGATGTATTATATGTTCCCAAACTTCAAAACAACCTCCTCTCAATCCTCTTCTTGACTGTACATTGTGGGATTAAGGTTGAGATTATGGGAACCATCTTGAAGTTCTATAAAATGGGCAAACTGATCCTGAATGCCACTGTCAAAGGGAGACTTGCATACCTAGATGGTGATACACTCACTCAGGATGAGGTGAACACTGCACACATTGCTGCATCAAAGACTTTGGACTTGGAGCTTTGGCATTGCTGTTTTGGCCACCTTGGAATTGACACCATCAAGCAACTCATCACTTAGGACATGGTAGAAGGGATGGACATTACTTCAGACACTCCATTCCCTGCAATCTGTGAAGCATGCATTCATGGGGAATAACATAGAGAACCATTCCCAAAGAGAGCTTCTTCCAGAGCCACCCAAATCCTCCAACTTGTCCATTCTGATATCCATGGTCCATTAAAATTACCCACTCCTCAGGGATTCAAATATTGGATTGCCTTCATTGATGACAAGTCTCGCTTTGTGTGCATCTACCTGATGAAAACCAAATACCAGGCACTGGACACATTCAAGCAGTATAAGGCATTGGTGGAGAACCAGACTGGAAAGACCATAAAGACCCTGAGAGATGACAAAGGAGGGGAATATTCTTCAAAGGAGTTTGGATCATTGACTGACTCTTCTGGGATATTCAGACAGAAGACTGCACCAGCCACACCTCAGCAGAATGGAGTTGCAGAGTGCTTTAACCAGACATTGGGGGAAGGGATAATCTCCATGCTCCATGATGCAAACCTCCCTCTCACATTCTAGGATGAAGCTGCTATGGAATTTGTTGAAGTCTATAATTCCTCACCCACTTCAGCACTGCTCCATGACACTCCTTTTGAATCCTAGCATGGTCGTAAACCCTCTGTCACCCACTTCAGGGCCTTTGGCTCCACAGCATAGGTGCATGTTCCCAAAGCCAAACGATGGCACCTTGAGTCACACACAATAAAATGTGTTATGATTGGCTATGCTGCTGGCACCAAGGCATGGAGACTGTTGAATCCAGCAGCAAGACAAGTGTTTATCAGCAAATATGTCATATTTGATGAATCTCCTCGTTTTTCACTCAATTCTAGCACTGTTGTAAAGCAGAAACTACCACAAAGGCTGATTGACATCTCTGATGACCATCCTGCCCACCACCAAGTGCTTATCCCTCCCCATATTCCTGCCATTGCAAATGATGATGATGCTCCTCCACCTGATCTACCACCAAGTCCTTGTCCCCCAGATTCTCCAGCCCCTCTACCATCCCCTCCACCACCTGCCCTAAGACGGTCAGAATGTATTCTTATCCCTCCTCAACCTTGGTGGCTAGTCCCAAATGCTGCCCAGTATCGTAATCCACCTCCTGTTCCTCATCAGAGGGATCCAAATTAGGGGGTGGTTGCTGAGAATGAGAGGGTGGAACAGGCTGACTCTGCCATGACATTTCCTCAGCACCCACTTTATGAACTTGTCTGCCTCAGTGATGCTCCAGATCTCCCAGAACCACTCACCTATAAAGAAGCCATGTCTCAAATTGATGCACCATGGTGGGAGGAAGCTTGTGGAGATGAATATCAGTCGCTGATGGACAACAATGTGTGGACTATGATGGATCTCCCTCCTGAGAAGAAGGCCATTGGCTTCAAATGGGTCTTCAAGCTGAAAAAGCTTCCTGATGGTGCCATTGACCACTTTAAGTCCAGAGTAGTAGCCAAGGGTTATTATCAAAAGGCTGGCATTGACTTCACAGAAACATTTGCCCCTGTTGTGAGATTTAACACCCTCAGAGTGTTCCTGGCCATTACTGCATTGGAAGATCTGGAATTAGACCAAGTTGACTTCAAATCTGCCTACCTTAATGGTGAGATTGAAGAAGAGGTCTATATGGAACTTCCAGATGGATACAAGCAGGGAGATAAGGTTGGGAAACTGTACAAAGCTATCTATGGGACCAGGCAAGGAGGAAACAGATGGCATGCCAAGTTGGACCAGGCATTTCACCAGATGGAATTCAGAAGATCCAAGGTCGATTCCTGTCTCTACATGTACCAGCAAGGCACTATCAAAGTCTACATCCCAGTTTATGTTGATGACCAGCTCATGGCCTGTAATAGTCAAACACATCTTGACAAAATCAAGGCTGAACTAGAAAAATGCTTCAAGATGAAAGACATGGGACCTGCATGGTACATTGTTGGACTTGAAATCCACAGAGACAGAGCCAAACAGACACTTCACATCAACCAGCACAAGTATATCTTGGATGTTCTCAAGCAATTCAATATGGAGAATTGCAAACCAGTTGCCACACCTCTTGATACAAGCTGTCATCTCTCCAAAGACCTCTGCCCACAGTCTGAAGATGAGAGAGTGGCAATGAAGGACATCCCATATCTTGCTGCAGTTGGATGCCTGAATTACCTTGCTGTTGGGACTAGACTGTCAAGTACACATACCAAGTCTCCGGTAACTCGGCAATGCCAACCGAGCAGTCAGTCTATGTCCACACACATGTGATAAAGCTGCATGCAAGTCACTCAATCCGTTGGTCCTGGTTTGGTACATCCACCATCCAAATCCCTCATTCCCATCCCTCATCCACTCCTTCCTCATTCATCATCCATTAACCCCACCCCATCCGCTCCTTATTCCTTGACCCGCCTTACCTTGTGACATCCTGTCCTTATTTTATCCTCAGCCACAACCCTATTGTTTTATAGTCGGTTGCTTACTATTGTCTTATTATTGGCCACATTTCTATCTTCATTGTCCTATTCTTGTGTACATTCCTTCATTCTATTCTTGATCATTGTGGACAATACTCACATGCTCTGCATACCTTATTGTTCTTCATTCCTTATTCCACATCCCACCTCTTAACCTATATAAGTAGTGTATGGATGTACATACTTCCTCATTATTAAATCCACGTGTTGGCACTTAGCTAGAGGCTTCTGGAAGGGTTTCCGGAGGTTCTGAATGGTTTCTGAGGGGGGGTTCATACTCTGGAGATGGAGGGGCTAGAAGTCACGGGTTCACGGTCGGAATCAGAAAGGGGCAGAAAGAAGCGCTGGGGGGTCTAAGACTGTTCACGGTATTAGGTGGTTGAAGTGGTTCGAGGTCACAGGGACTTGGCTTCAACTTATGTATTGCGCCCTCCTCGATCATCTGTCCCTAATTTCAGAAAGTCGGAAAGTTTACCGGAACTGAATTGGAAACTATGACGCAGAATTAAGTCGATGTTTGTACTGGTGAATAGTCCAGTTGACTGGTGTCTTATATACATGTATCTAGTCCTTGTACTAACTTTGCCAAGTAAAGACAAGGGGGGAAAGAGTACAAGGGGCAATACAGAACAAAGAACAAGGGAGTGAGGTATGCGATGATCCTACACGTCGTTTATCAAAGGAGCGGAACCTTGGCTTTATAATCTTCGGAGGTTCGGGAATGCAGCACCTCGGGTTGATACAACGGAATTTGGAAAGCGGTTATTTAGGCTTTGAGTGGTCAGAAAGGTCCTGGAAACAGTGCAGGTGGTTGTGGGGATTAATGTGGGTTTATTGGCAGCATGGGCCATAACAGTATCCCTCCACTAGGACTGAGCCCTCGAGGTCCTAAGCTTATTCTTGCCATGAATTGAGCAGAAAAGAGCATGGGATTATTTTTAGGCATATTGGGACATAATAGGTGTTTTTTCCGAGTGCCCATCTGATGTATATAAGGGGTTTTTCTCTCTTCCTTGAGTTCCTTTTCCCACCCCCACCTATGTCCGGACTGGAGCAGGATATCGAAGCGGAAGTCTCGGAGCAGGTACGCACCTTCCAAGCCAAATGTGCGGAAAAGATTTTCTTGTTGAAGGTGGAAGGGGCACAGAAACTGGAGGCCACCTGGAAGGTCGGAAAAAATTGGAGGGCTGAAGTCCGAAGGTTGGAGGAAAAAACAAAGGAGGTGGATTGGAGGAGGAGGAGGAGGAGGAAGAGGGAGGAAAAGGATCGAGCCATGGAACACGATGCCAAGGCTCTGGAGCTTGACCTCCTGGCCAGTCAGGCGGCTGAAGATCTGGAAGATATACCATCTTGGGGGGGTTTCATTGTCCCATCGGGGTCCGAAGATGGGGATGTTCTACGACAGAAGACCGAGTCTGATGAATCTTTGGATAGTGGTATCCCCTCAGATGTAGAGTCCGTCTTCTCGTCTACTGGGGGTAATCCAGGGGGTGGGGAGGATGTCCCTATCATGCCCATGGTTGGGGCAAGCACTGCTGTGAGGGATGTGGAGAGGAAGCATCGGAAATGTCTCGAGAAGGATGCCTGGATTTCGGGGGCACAAAAGGCCTACAAAAATCAGGTGGCTCGGGATGTGCGGGCAACTGGGAAGGAGGTGGGTCTTGGACCCTTTGAGTCTAGTCGCCAGGCGCTGATTCATTATCGTCCTAACCTATACCAGGTTGCCAACCTGGGGATTCCCTCCTTTTTTGAGGTCGGAATCCTACAACAAGTGTCTTAAATGTAGGAAACCTTGTACATGGACCACATGGGTCAAGACCTATGTCCCCTGTCAGGAGAGCAGAGTGAGGTGTGAGGTCGGCAGGGTACTGGTTGTTAAGGGGTCGACCTCAAAAAAGAGGAGGTGGGAGGAGACCAAGGTTCCTGAGGCATCCTCTTTGAAGAGGTCGAAGGTCGAAGTGGTGGTCCCTCCCCTTCCAAAGGCCGGGAATTCTGCAAATGAGGATATCCTGAAGGAAATCAGGGATGGTATTTTTGCTCTTGGAGCCAACTTAAGGAGGCTGTCGGATGCCTCCGAGATGCAGAACACTATCAAGATGGATGGTCGGGATCATCCGACAAGTGTGTGGAGATGCGGTGGTCTAGTCCAGAGTCATCTGGAGGTGGTGGGTCTGTGGATTCTGGCATGTGGTATGGGGAAGGCAGTCTCTAAGAGGAAGAGGACTCCTGGGGAGATGGGTCCAGCACATGGTGTGGAAGATGTGACCCCCAGAGCAGGGCAGTCTATCGAACTGGCAGACCCAGTGTGTGGTGTGGAGAGTTCGGCACCTATGCCGGGGCTTCCCACTGAAGAGATGGTTCCGGGGGTTGTGGCACTGATGGCAGGGCTGATTCCTGAAGTGGCAGCCCTGGTACCGGAGTCAAGTGGTGGAGGAGACATGAAGGGAGTGGATTTGTTCCGTCAGTTGGATCCTTCCAATTTTGATCTGGAGCATTCCTTGTTGTACGGTGATGACTGATAATGTTTGTTCATATTGATTCAGAATTAATGGTATTTTTCATGTCAGAGGCTTGGGGGTTGTGGTTGGTGTGGTTACAGTGGTCATGGTGGTCGTGGTGGTCTTGGGGGTCATGGCAGTCATGGTGGTCATAGTGGCCATGGTGGCCAGTCGCTGGTTCGTTGCTTGGATGGTGGTGGCATCATCAGGATTCAGAGAATGTCCTGTAATTCGAGTCTTGGTTTGAACTGTGTCAATAGTTCAGTTCGTATTAACATGTTATCAAAGTTCTAGTCTAGAGAGAATCTACACATGGTCCCGTTTTGTCTAAGGGATGGTACGGAATTTCCGAGATTGTCAGGGTTCTTCCTGAGCAGAGTTTTTCGGAGGGTCGGATTGAGTGCTGAGTGAAAACTGCTGGCTCCATGGTATCAAGAATCAGTTAGGATGAATATCTAAATGAGTAGTACTCAATGCCCTGTCGATCAATGGATTGTAGCGGGTGAGCGTATGGTATCCTGGCAACTATAATTCTGACAGAGTTTGGAGGGTCGGAGCTGTTTCCAAGGAAACGGGTTGAAATCTTTTTCAACAATTTGTCACAGGTGGTTATATTCCTGAAAAGGTTGGATGCGTTGTTTGTTTTACTCCCTGGGCACAGTTGGTATTCAATGCGAACAACTGGTGCCAGAGTCAGGGGCCTTGCTTCTTATTCCTTGGTTTCCGAAGTGTCTGAGGCTTCGGACTCTTCTTCAATTTCCTCAGTCATGGAGGCTGCATGCCCTTTGGTGACTGTGGTAGTGGATCTTGGGCATTCCTTGGCTGCATGGCCCGATCTACCACAGAAGAGTCAGAGTTTTGTTTGAAGCGGCATTGCCATTCTCGCGGTGTAAGTTTTCCCTCTTTTCCGATTTTGGATGAAAGATCCATGGTAGTCCTGCTGCCACTGGACGGGGTTGTGGGTTGGCCCGAATTGGTGGTCTTATTGCCCATATTAGGGGCCAAGTATGTGGTCATGGGGGTCCTCCCTCTGTCATAGGGGCGGTTGAAGTTCTGGGTGGAGGGGGGCTCTCTGGTGATTTCTAATTGTCGTAGTATGACAGGTGGTGGTGCAATGAGTGGTGGTGCCACGGGTGGTGTTGCCATGGGTGGAGGTGCAAAGGGTGGTGGTACATAGGGGGGAGATGCAAAAGGGGGTGGTACTGATGATATTGACGGCACTGCTGAGGATGGTCCTGAACTGTATAGCATCTCTGAGGGTGACAATTGTTGAGTCGCCGGGGGGTGGGTCACGAGGAACAGATTGGTCATATTCGAACGTGGATATAGGTCTGTGTCCGAGAATCCGGAGTCGGATGAAGTTTCTGGAGGGTGTGCTGGGGTCTGAGGCATCTGGAAACTTGGTCTGGGGGTGGACAGTTCTCGGGGGATGGATGCACAACAGGCAGATGCCTGGGTAATTGTCTGTAGGGCTTGCAAATGCATGATAGATCTCATGCTTTATGACAATCAGGAGTGTGAGTACAAATATACTGTTAAATATGCGTGTCGGCACTTAGCTAGAGGCTTCTGGAAGGGTTTCTGGAGGTTCCAAATGGTTTCCAAGGGGGGGTTCATACTCCAGAGATGGAGGGGCTAGAAGTTGTAGGTTCATGGTCAGAATCGGAAAGGGGTGGAAAGACGGGAAGCACCGGGGGGTCTAAGACTGTTCACGGTATTAGGTGGTTCAAGTGGTTCGAGGTCACAGGGACTTGGCTTCAACTTATGTGTTGCACCCTCCTCGATCATCTGTCTCTAATTTCGGAAAGTCAGAAAGTTTACTGGAACTGAATCGGAAACTATGATGCAGAATTAAGTTGATATTTGTACTGGTGAATATTCCAGTTGACTGGTGTCTTATATACATATATCTAGTCCTTGTACTAACTTTGCTGAGTAAAGACAAGGGGGGAAAGAGTACAAGGGGCAATACAGAACGAAGAACAAGGGAGTGAGGTATGCGATGATCCTGCATGTCATTTATCAAAGGAGCGGAACCTTGGCTTTGTAATCTTCAGAGGTTCGGGAATGTGGAACCTTGGGTTGATATAACAGAATTTGGAAAGCGGTTATTCAGGCTTTGAGCAGTCGGAAAGGTCTCAGAAACAGTGCGGGTGGTTATGGGGATTAATGTGGGTTTATTGGCAGCATGGGCCATAACACTCATTCTGGATATCGACTAGGCTTAGGCCCCTTTACCTTCCCTTCCTCTGTTCAGTCCTCTACTCGGGCTGACATCTTTGGCACTCTTCAAGTATCCCTTCTGTTCCAAATTAGTGGCACACATGCAAAGTAGGGTGCAATGCACCAGTATGTTGAAGCCAAAGCCGCTACTTTTGGCCTGCAGGACTTGGCCACTCTCTGCCAGCATCCTTGGCATTACCAAAGCTTGACACAGACCAGATCTTGCACATCCTATGGGTGAACCTGGCCAGTTTAACTCAAATCCTGGTCTAGGCCATTGGAAGGCTGTCCAATATGTGCTCAAATACCTCAAAGGTACAGCAGATCTTGGATTGACCTATGGTCCTCCTATCCCTAGTCCCCAGCCAATGCTCCAGGCCTACTATGATACAAATTATACTGGGGATGAGGACAGAAGGTGGTCAACAACTAGTTATGCCTTCTTCATTGGTGAAGCTGCAGTCAGCTGGAGCAGCAAGCGACAACCAACTGTAGCCACATCCTCCTCTGATGCTGAATACATGGCAGCCAATTTTACAGGATGGGAGGCCATGTGGTTGAAACAGCTGCTTACTAAGCTTGGCTATCATATCCCACAACTCACCATTTACTGTGACAGCCAGCCTGCAATTGCTGTGTCTAAGAATTCTGAACATCACTCTCGAATGAAGCACATTGATGTAATGTACCATTGGCTCATAGTGATTTGCACAGGTAACCCCCAGGTATATTATGTCTACCTATACCCACACTTGCAAAAACCCATTACCCATTGTTACAGGTATGGGTTTTCATGGGTATGCTTATATAAGTGAGGTTCAGTGCTAACCTCACTTATATAAACAAGGTTCAGTGCTAACTTTGCTTATATAATCAAAATTCGGTGCTAAATTCACTTATATAAGTGAGGTTAGTGCTGAACCTTGCTTATATAAGCATACCCGTGAAAACCTGCCTGCAGGTACGGGTTTGGGCCAGGTTGGAAATCCTGACCCTGACCCTTGCCTGTGCGAGTTTCCAATACCTGTGCCAATCACTATTGGCTCAGGGAGAAAGTTGAGAAGAAATTGCTCAAGCTCCAATTTGTGCCTACAGATGAGATGGTTGCAGATGTGCTCACAAAGGGACTTGTTAAGATGAAACATGAGAAGTGTAGGACAGGCTTGGGAGTTTGCAGAAATGAAGGGAGACTTCATTGAGGGGGTGTGTTGAGATATACTAAAGTTCCTTTTCATGTTTCCAGTTGATTGGCTGGTATTTGACCAGATATGACTTGTTTTATGTATTACATCTTTGATGTATTGATCTGAGTTTGAATTTAGCTTACATAATAACACAATTTTCACTTTTGCACTCCAACACTAAGATGTTCTATAATGTTGTGAAGTATTGTAAGGGCAACCTAGGCAGACACTCTACCCTAGGGTAGTGTGCTGGTAAAGGGGGATCTAAAGATTTAGTATTGTGAAGACAACTTAGACAATGTAAGCTACAGTGGAGCGAACTGAATATATTAGGTACTATACCTTAGACAATATAAGCTACAGTCAAGCGAACTGAATATATTAGGTACTATACCTTAGACAATGTAAGCTACAGTGGAGTGAACTGGAGCTCTACATCGGTCTAAGCATACTATATATACGGTACATGATCTATTGTCTCAGTTGGTGTCAAGCCCACAATACCATACTCTGATATACTCGGCAGTACCGACCAACTAACCCTTACCCATATCATCCCTCACCAGTGTGTGGCCTTGGCTCGGTACATTCGGTTTCATCATTTGGTTCATTATCTCTATCCCACCCTCCTATTCTTTATCATTCTTTTATTCCCTGTCCTTCCCCTTGCCTGTTTACCCTCAGGACACTCACTATTTGTTGTCACTCGGCAGTGGCCCTATTGTTTTATGTTCGGCCACTCCCTATTGTTCTATTTTCACTCACTCTTTTGTTCTCAATCACATTTCATTGTTCTATTCTCACCTACATTCCTTTGTTCTATTCTTGATCATTGTGGACAATACCTCCACATGATTCTTCATACCTTATTGTTCTCCATTCCTTGTGCCACTCTGTTCCACATCTCACTTATTAACCTGTATAAGTAGCCAATGTATGTAGATGGTTCTGTTGGGTGCAAACTTGCATCTCACCCCTGAGAAGACAAACTCAATATATTCTATTCTTGTATCGATTTTGGTATCATATTGTGCGCAATTTAATTCTAAAATTTTTGATATTATTTCTGTATTTTTATCCTCAAAACTGAGGAAGTTATTGTATTACTACTTGTACGCTACTTACAGGCGCTTGTCCACGCACGACACAATGCGCGTGGCCAGCTCCCTGGATAGGGACTGGTAACTTGGCTCAAACCTTCGATAGGGTCAAGGGCCGGTTACAGGGTATATGCGGGTGAAACATAGCCCACATATATTTCCCTCCTCAGTGGTTGAGGTTGACTACACTGAGGAGGTGAGTTGTATAATATTATGTACAGAGCCTGAGGGCTAATTTCTCTCTTATTTCTATTGTAAGATAAATAACTTAGGTATATTTTCCGAATATATCTTAGTGGTTGACTACACTGAGGAGATAAATAACTTAGATTGCCTATAAAATTCTTCAAACCTACTGTAACTTGCTCATAATCTCATCAGGTTCTTCGTTCTGGAAATCAACTAGGTTTACACCTTCTTGTCCTCCCTTCTCCTGTCTAAAGTCCTTTACCTGGGCTGACACTCTCAGCACCCTCCCAGGTATCCCTCTGTCCTAAATTGGTCGCATGCATGGGAAGTAGGGCGCAATGCATGAGCACGTTGAAGCCATGCCACTATTCCTAGCCTGCAGGACTTGGCCACTCCTCGGCATTCCCGGAGCCTGACAGTTGGTTCCTTTATGTGACTAGAAAGGAAGATAAAGAATAGTGGCTGAAACAATTGTAATGAATAGAAAAGAAATAACAATGGAGATCAGGCAATAGCAACAGCTATGGCACCATGGGACTCAAAGTCAGATTGAGTGGACCTAATTTTACTACATTTAGTACACAACTTATATACAAAAGACTAGCATGCCTGGCAAAGGGGGATCTAAAGAGAAAACTCTAAAGAACCCTTTGCTCTCTAACTACAGCTATATATGTATCATCTCCATAGTGCTCCACTTGTATTGGGCATAACTCCCTGCACTGGTTGGATCTAGAACTAGGGTGCCAGGGATGCCAGTAACTGCTGAAGATGTGGGAAATAGCTGTGGGTGATGCCCATTGATGGCAGCTGCCAACCATAGCACTCATTCAGTGTGTACCTCGGTCATAGCGGTCGGGCATATGCCAAATAAGTCTCAGTTAATGGGTATGGCCCTTGGTCAGTAAGTTTTTGGTCAGGGCTTATTCTTGGGGGTTCTTCTTAGAAGTATCTCCTCACTGATCCTTTCTAGGTATTTATCTGTAATATATTATCTACCAACCTGAGAATATAAAGCCTGTTTTTAAAGGCTTACTACAACAGTGAGAGGTTTTAAACCCAGAAGGGGGCCAATGAGCATTTTAGTGCTATGAGCACTACAGTTACCCAAGAATAAGAGAATAAGAGTAGCCAGGATGGGTTGTTTGTTTGCAGTGGTCCAAGAGTATTACAGGACAAAGTACTGAGTATGACTGTAGAGCTGTCACAGCATGCATGTCCAATTAGCTGTGGGAATAGTTATCTCTTAAGGTACTTGTATTATAAGAAAGATATAATGTTTTATCACAGGCTAATAATTATAGGTGACTGATACTCTTTAATATGATATTCTATATTTATTACTACTATTTTTTGGGTATTTTTCCTGATTTTTTATTATCACTCATTTGACACCCATTTGGCTTCTATTTCCTTCCTATTCTACTGTATGTCCAAGCTAAAACACTCCTGAGGGAGTATTTTGTGTAGTAACCCTTAGGTTACTATAACGGATCCCCACATTGCATGGAGTGCATGAAATCAGTCTTTGATGAGATCGTTGTGTCATCTGTTGGTGTGATTCCATTGTAGTCGTATTGGCTCCTCTCGCTAGCAGGTAGCGAACGATGCCCTAGTGGCCATTCGATGAGGCTGCAAGCGCGGCGCAATAGCATCCTCCCTACACGGTCAAATCCACTGCTTTGTCAATGAATAGCCAAAAGATCTTTTCATGACCTCCTGATGGGGCCGCCGGCAGCACACTCCCGAATTTTCCTGCCATGAAATTAAATATCAGCTCTTGCCTCTAGCAGGTAGCGAACGATATCCTCGTGGCCACCAATTGAAGCTGCTTGGATCGGGGTGCCATAGTATCCTCCCTGCACGTTCACATCCGCTGCGTTGTCAACCAATAGCCGAACGATCGTCTCATGACCTCTTGATGCCGCCGCCTGG
>QLPI01008743.1:0-13599 GCA_003314275.1 Chroogomphus rutilus
TTCAAAGTGCAGGGGTGGATCCTACGCTAATTCGTAGTGCGGGCTTCGGTTCCTATGTTGATTTGTAGTGTGGGTGGTAGTGGTGGTTCCTATAGGTCCGTTTGGTCAATAGTTTCCTAACTTAAAAGTGCCGTTGCTTAAAATTCCCACGGTCCGTGCGAGTGAACGGCTTTGGGCTTTCATAGGCTCCATAGTCCCTATCAGCACCTGCGTTGGTTAACGGGAGTAACCCCAGATCTGTTTGTGTTGAGTTTTGGCAGCTCTGATCACGGACTGAAGAAACAACTGTTTGGCTTGAGCGGAAGTAACGGCTGGTTACAACACCATGAGGGATTACAAAACAAGAGTGCCTCATGTGACACGGCAAACAATGACAGGCGAATCCCGGTTGAATTGTTGATGTAAACCTCCCATAAACCTGTCACAAGCAATGCATGTATTCTTGTTCATTGACTCCAATGCCATTTCGCTTGCTTCTCAATACATATGTTAATAATTATCGTTAACTAATACTTTCTAGTTCCAACCGCAGGTTTCCCTGGCTATGGTCGATCCGGATGGTGGTGCAAAACCAGCCTTGGGGGAGTTGTACAGAGCTTCCCAGGACACTGTACCAGAGCTGAAAGTTGGGCTGTCCTGCTGTCCCCTTTCCCTGAAGCGGTGATTTCAATGAAGAGGTGTTCTTCGTCCCGGTGGTAGGCACAAAGTTTACATACTAACATACAATCACCACATGCATATTTGACAATTCATTCTTGTCTATTGACTTCAAGGTTCTCAATATCGTTTTTATGTTCACCGAGTGGAGCGGCACTTTTCCCGTCGAGTCCCAACCCTAGGTTTCTTCAGTTCTGTCTCTCGCCACGGTCCATCCCGATAGTACAAGTCCAGCATCAACGGAGTTGTACAGAGCTTTCAGGACACTGTACCAGAGCTAAAAGCTGGCTACCCTGTTGTGAGGCGTCAAGGCCGATCCAGTCACCTATAAAACAGTCACCTCGAGAACTCCTTTCGACTTTGTTTCAAGCCGGCATCTTGTCGACCTCGTCTCTCATCGTTGAACTATACTCTACGTTACTTCCCCGAACCATGGTTGAATGCAAACTGCCATCTGCATCTCCACGCGGCGATTCTCTTGATCCCCTCGTTGAATCTCTAAAACAGTATCTGATTGACCAGGGCATGCCTGATGCCCTCGACATTGCCGTTAAAGTGGCCCTAGAATGGCACATCCCGCAACAGACGGAATGGGGCATTACGTCGGCTGATGGGTTCTTGAATTTCGCCAACAAGATGTTGAAGTGGATCCCGCATGAGAACTTCGAAGGGAAGGACATCTACTGGATGCTCTGCATGTTCTACTTCATCATTGACCAAGTGCCGCTGTTGGGTCTCCAGACCCCAATCCTACCGACATCGATCGGAAAGCCACTCACCTGGGTGTCAGACTGGATCGTACGTTACGCAATAAAGATGGGGGCCTTCATGGACACGCCGGAATCTATCACAACCAAGTCGTACCAGAGTTTCGTTGACTCCCCCAAGTACCACATCGAGGAATGTATCGTACCCCCAGGTGGCTTCAAGACATTCAATGAACTCTTCGCCCGACACCTCAAGCCTGGGATGCGTCCTATCGCAGCGCCTACGGATCCCAAGGTCATCGTGTTCCCCGCCGACAGCACCTTTGACGGCGCCTGGCAGATCCAGGATGACTCCATTGTCTCCATTAAATCTCTTCCTTGGCCGATCAAAGCCCTCCTGGAAGACAGTGATTATCGTAACGAATTCAGTGACGGGATCTGGATGCATGCCTACCTCAACACCTTCGACTACCACCGTCAGCATGCGCCCGTCGCTGGCAAGGTCATCGAGGCCAAACTTATCCAAGGCGCCGCATATTTGGAAGTCGTCGTCACCACGGACAACAATGGGAAGCGAACACTCGAGCCCGTGCGCGGCTATGAAGCCACGCCATATATATCCAGGACGGTCCGCACACCTCGTAGCAATGAACCCGTCATGCCGGACACCCCCGGGTATCAGTTCCTGCAGATGCGTGGGCTGATCATGATTGATTCCCCTGAACTTGGACTCGTAGCAGTGCTTCCCATCGGCATGGCGCAGGTGTCCTCGGTGAACCTTTCCGTCGAGGCTGGCACTACAGTGACGAAAGGCCAAGGGATTTCCTACTTCGAATTCGGTGGTTCGGATATCGTCGTAGTCTTCCAGAAAAGGGCGGGCTTGACGGTCGACAGCTTCCCGCCCTCGAAACATTTCAACATGGGAGAGCAGTTGGCGGTTGCAAAGTGATCGCGTCGTTGTACGACACTGGGCCGATGCCTAGTGAGAGAATGAATGGAATATCTTGCTCGAAGCTTGACTGTCATGTACAATTATCATGTAGTCCCTTCTTTTTAATATGATCCATTCCCTATGGGTGTATTGTGGAGCTGGCTGAGCCTAGGCGCCCTGGTGATGTCCACAGAGAGAGAGAGAGAGAGAGAGAGAGAGATTATAGTGCTCGAAGCGCTGAGGGCCTATGGTGTCAAGATTCAAGATGTTAAAGTATTTTTAAAACGGTTGTGCACCCCGCAAAAGGTCTACGGGCGTGCCTATCTAATAAAGCATGGGGGGCATGGCCGCGAAGCGAAATAACAGAAGAGAGGGGATTATCAGTAGGACTGAGGTGTAATACAATGGCCGGGGGGGGGGCACTAGAGGGCCATTCCCTCTGGGTGGAAGTTCGGAAAAAAAACGAGAGCTGAGTCTGGAGGTGGGTGCTATGATAAAAGAAAGATCAGCGTCAACGCGGTGCAGTGAGGAATAGCGGATGAAGCGCTTAGCGTGTGGGTTCAGTCTTGCGGCGCAATGTCATTATAATTCTCAAAGCGTCCGGTGTCTTGAATGAAGCGTAACGTCGCGGCTATTGTCTTCGTGTCTCCCAGTAGCCGGGTGATGGAGTGCGCGGCTTTGCCTGCTTTACATCTGAGCTGCGCACGCTGTGTTGCATATCTGCGGCAGTGTGTGAGATAGTGCGCCACCGTCTCAGGCTGGCGGCAGTGTTTGCAGAGGGCCATGTCAACTGCCTTAATGTTTTTGAGGAAGTGGTTGAGGGCGATGTGCCCGGTGCGCAGTTGAACGATGATGCTGGTGGCGCATCGCGGCAGGGAGCTAAGCATGTTGTAGATCTTCCGGTTGGGTAGCGTCTTGTCGACCCTAGACATCTTCTGGAATTGAGGGGACTTGGACCATTGCTTGCGTCACAGTTGGATGATGGAGCTTTTCCAGCCTGTTTTGAGGGCCGCGATGCTCGCTGGGAACTGCTTCAGCAGGTGTGGAAGATCGGCAGCATTGGAGGCATTGCCTTTGGCAGTCTTTTTAGCCTGTAGGTTGGCCAACTCATTACCTTCTATCCCCACATGTCCTGGGACCCATTCTAAGTGGATGGCAGCCAGTATCTCCTACGCTTCAGTCTGCAGATGGTGGAATGAATCTCATCCAGGATATATTGACCCAATTGTACATGGTTGTTTGGCAGTGGCTGAATCGCAGCCTGATTGTCTAGCGAGATTGGTGCAGACTGCACTACCATCTATTGTGAAAACATAGCTAGATGTTAAGTGCCAATGTTCCTAAGATGTCTAGTGTGCACCTGAGAATCTTCAAGGCCTTTTCTCATACCACCAATGACAAGAAACATGTCTTTTGTCCCTTTGAGATAACAGAATACTCTTTTGACTACTTCCTAGTAGGGAATGGCATGGGTTGAGCCAACCCACATGGGTCACTGGGTCAGGTGTACTTGGGTGCAGGTGCAGGTCAAGCCAAGAGCACCCACAACCCAGCCCAACCTGCAGTGTGAGGCATGCACATACAACATGCATGCACACATGTACGACACAAATGTGGCATACATGTACGACACAAATGTGGCATACATGCATGCACAACATGCGCACACATATGACATGCACACACTGCATGTGTGCAGGTGTGGCATGCACCTGACAACCATTGACCCATGGGAAAAAACCCATGGGTTGATAGGTTCAGGTTTCCCATGGGTTGGGTGTGGGTCACCCACATTTGACCTGTGTGTGACCCATGCCATACCCTACTTCCTAGTGCAGCCTTCCTGGAATTTGCATGAACTAGGCTAGGAAAGAAACTGCAAAAGAAATGTCTGGGTGAGTGCCTAGTACTGCATACATGAGAGAGCCAATGGCTTCCCTGTAAGGTACACCACACATAGCTTCAAACTGATGAGGGGTGGATGGGGATTGTAACTGACAAAGTTTGTGGTAAGGATCAAGTGGTATAGTGAGTAGATTAGTCTCCTGTAGGTTAAACCTTTCTAGAATTTTCTAGATGTATGCATGCTGTGATAATGAAATTGTACATAACCTGTGGTCCCTTTTTACTTCATTCCCCAATAACCAATGCAAGTCTTCAAGGTCTTTGATTTTGAGTACAGTTCACAGCTCATCCTTAAATTTATAGAACACAGTTTTTGGATTGCTAGCCATTGTAAGGTCATCAATATCAACAGCAACAATGAGGGCATCTTGGCTTGCATATCTGTGAAACACTATATGTTCAACCTCATAACCTGTGAATCCAAATCACTACATGATGCTGCTTAGCATTTTGTACCATGTTTCATTGAGTTCCGGTTCAACTGCCCCTACCGAAACATCCTCACCCACCCCATCCGTGACCTCGGCGGTTTGTTGTGATTCCCGCCTCAGATTCTCTGCCTCTTCCCGGGTACGCCTACAGTTGATTTGCACTCCTCCAGGCCCCCACTCGGCATTGGCGATCTCGGCATCCATTTGATTCAGGTTTTGTGTCTGACGAGTTGGGATGATGCGGTAATGTTGATGGGAAGTCTAGGAACACCCCAGTCACCCCGTGCCATTACGTTTAGGTGTCCCAAACTCTATTGTTTAATTTCCGGCTTCATGGGTTCAGCCGCTAAGGGGGGGATACTGTCAAGTACACATACCAAGACCTGTTTATTCGGTAGTGCTGACCAAGCAGCCATCCTACGTTCACATCCAAGTGTCCATGCCACATGCATATCACTTGGTACACCGTTCTCAGCTCGGCACGTCCACCACCCACACGCCTACTCCTCACCCCTCAGCCCGTCTCACCTCGGGACTTCCTGCCCTTGTCTTATCCTTGGTCACAGCCCTTGTTTTATAGTCGGGCACTTCCTATTGTCCTATCCTTGGCCACATTCTATTATCCATCCTTTATTGTTCTATCCCCGTTTTACATTCCTTCATTCTAATTTTACTCCTTGTGGACAATAACCACATGCTCTGCATACCTTGTTATTCCACATTCCTTATTCCACATGTCGCTTCTTAACCTATATAAGTAGGACATGCATGTACATATTTCCTCATTCTGGGTATCGACTAGGCTTAGGCCCTTCTACCTTCTTCCTCCCTGTTAAGTCCTCGACTCGGGCCGGCATCATCAGCATCCTCCCGAGTACCTGTCTGTTGCAAATTGGTGGCACGCACAGCAAGTAGGGTACAATGCAAGAGTACGTTGAAGCCAATGCCACTACTCTTGGCCTGCAGGACTTGGCCATTGTCCGCCCGACCTCTCGGCAGTACCAAAGTCTGTCAGTACCTGAAGCCTGACAGATCTGAAGGTCAGTGTCACCCACTGTTAAATCCATGTGTCAGGCGCTTACAAATAATGATACTGAAAGAATTCCATAGATTTCTAAAGGATTCCACAGGGGAAAACTAGATTCTGAGGACATAGGAGGTCGAGGGTCATAAGGTCAAGGATGAGGGAAACGGAAGGGATGGAAAGTGGATGATGAAATGCTGGGGACTTAGGGTGGTGGTCGGTCATGGTATTGGACTTGTATGACTAGTCATTCAGGTATTTGAAGTCAGAGGGACTTGGCTTCAACTTATATGTTGCACCTTCCTCGATCATTTGTTCCTAATTTTGGAAAGTGGGAAATGCATGAGGAACTAAGTCAGAAGTAAGCCAGAAGCTAAATCAGAAAATAGGATGCAAATTAAGTTGATATTCATATTGGCGAATAGTCCAGTCAACTGGGGGTTATATACATGTAAACTATCCTTGTATTTTCTTCTATCGGGTCTAAAGACAAGGGGAAGGAGGAAATACAAGGGGTCAATAGAAAACAAAGAACAAGGGAGTTAGGTATGCGGTGATCCTTTGAGACACCTACCTCAAGAGTAGAACTGTGGTTATGGAATTGTGGGAATTCAGGATTATAAAACTTTGGGTTGTTGAAAAAGAATCACAGAAATGGGGCTGGGGGATCGTTCCTGATAATCATGGCTGGAAAATCCCCAGAAAGGTGTGGGTGGTGGCACAAACTGTAGTAGGTTCATTTGAGGGGCATGGGCCATAACACCCACTCTAGGTACATTGGTCTGAAGGTGTCATAACCCCGCCGAAGTCATTTCCATTCACCCAAAAGACACGAGTATTTCCTTTACAAGAAGGGCTGCATGTCATGTGGGCAGAACCTCGTGCCCGAGGAAACCATATGATCCGCAACCCTTGCCCAGTCTGCAGTCTCTGATCAGAAAGCCTAACCTATGACTGGACATCATACCATCATTCACCGGTCAAGAACTTCTCCTGACCTTCATTGATAAGTGCCCTTTAATCTCCATCTCTTAAACTTTGCCGATCAACCCAACTCCACTCGACAACTCCTAAAACAGAAGTATATTAGATCCTGCTCTAATCCCACAGTGGCTTGATCTCAAAGCTCACTCAAGCCCCTTGTACTTTCACCTCCTTGTTCTTTCGACCAGACAACCTTTCCCCATTTGTGTTCCCCTTGTTCTCGGTTGCTAAGTACTACTAGAATTTGAAATATGCATTAGTATAAATATGCATGTAATGTAGAAGTTCAGTAGTCTGATAATCAACTTAGAATACGACCAGCAACCTCACTCACCTCCAAGCTTTGTTGTCCAAGCTTTTGTCAAAGGCCTCTAAGACCTCGCTCCACTCTAAATAGCCTCTGTTTGAAATTGTCACGACCACATACCATGCTCTAACTTACTCGGCAGTACCAACTGACCAACCCTTACTCATATCATCCCTCATAGTGCATGGTTTCAGCTCGGTACACTCAGTTCATCATCTGGTTCATTATCCTTACCCCACCCCCTATTCTTTATCATCCTTACACTCCCTGTCCTTCCCCTCACCCGCTTACCCTTGGAACATTCACTATTCATTGCCACTTACTTGCGGCCCTATTGTTTTATATCTTGGCCATTCCTTATTGTTCTATTCTTTCCCACAATCTCACCCGCTTATTATTGGTCATATTTCATTGTCTTACTCTCGCATTATTCTATTCTAGATTGCTGTGGACAATACCTCCACATGGTCTTCATACCTTATTCTTTTCTCCATGTCTTATGCCACCCTTATTCCACATTCCACCTCTCAGCCTATATAAGTAGTAGATGCGTGTACATAGTTCCTCAGTCTGAGTATCAACTAGGTTTACACCTCCCTACTCTCCTCCTTCTGTTCAGAAGTCCTTACTTGGGCCAACACTCTCGGCATCTGCTCGAGTATCTTTTCCATTATAAGTTAGTGGCACGCACAGGAGGCAGGGCGCAACGCACGAGTACATTGAAGCCAAGCCACCCCAACTGGCCTGCAGGACTTGGCCAGTCCCGACAGTACCATCGGTAGTACCGAGGCCTGACAGTATACTCAGACTCCTACTACCTCCTGTGCCCCTTACCACTTAACGATTATGCTCCTACAATCCAGATCTACCACCCGTGAGGTGACTAGCACCTCAGACACCAAAACTGAGAAATCAGTGGAGGTGACCAAGTCAAAAGAACTAATCAGCAACTCTTCGGCTCCCTAGAACACCAGGGGTTGCGTCGACTTGGCAGGTGCTGGAACTGAGGTTAAGCTTAATGCTTCTGCCCTTCTTAATCCTAATTCTTTGGTAATCCCTCTATCTTCTGTTTTGATACCAAGTTCCTCGGCAACCCCTCTTAAATGTCTGATCGATTCAGGCTCTACTCACTGCTTCATAGAATCCTCCTATGGTCGGGAACATAAGATCCCCACCACTTCTGTGGATTCAATTCCCCTTAAACTATTTGATGGCACTACTAACTCAGTTATTACCGAATCTGTAGAACTACCGATCAAATTTCCATCAGGACAACTACAGTCCATCCATATGTACGTCACATCACTAAATTCGTCTGTATTGGTAGAACTCGGTCACAACTGGCTCACCTGATACAATCTGTTGATTGATTGGGTATTGGGCAGTATTACATTCCGAAAAACCGCTAATGGCCCTAGGTGCATCCCGAAGCCTTCAGTTCAGCCGGCACCTGCTGCTGCTCCATGGCCTCAACCAGGATCCTCTCCGAAATTAGAAGCCCTGCAGATAGCCCTAGTCAATGCAGCCGCCTTTGCGCAAGCCTGCAAACTAGAAGGTTCGCAAGTTTTCCGTCTGGACCTTTCAGCCATTGACACCGTTTTGGTATGATCAGCCAAGGCCCCATCTGTTCCGTCCATTTCCCCCAATCCGGTCGACCTGGAAAACATCCCAAAAGAGTATCACAAATTTGCTGACGTTTTCAGCAAGACAAAAGCTGACACTCTAGGACCCCACCGACCCTATAATCTTAAGATCACCCTGGAAGATGGCGCCAAGATGCCTCATCCACCCCTATACTCATTATCACAATCAGAACTAGAAACCCTGCGTGAGTTCCTTGACGAACACCTGAACATGGGGTTCATGTCAGGCTTCGGGAATGCCGAGGTGTCGGACATGAGTGGCCAAGTCCTGCAGGCTGGTTGTAGTGGCTTGGCTTCAACGTGCTCATGCATTGCACCCTACTTTCCATGTGTGCCACTGATTTGGGACAGAAGAGATACCCAGGAGAGTGCTGAGAGTGTCAGCCCGAGTAAAGGACTTTAGACAGGAGGAGGGAGGACAAGAAGGCGTAAACCTAGTTGATTTCCAGAACAAAGAACCATCTACATACATTGGCTACTTATATAGGTTAAGAAGCAAGATGTGGAACAGGGTGGTACAAGGAATGGAGAACAATAAGGTATGGAGAAGCATGTGGAGGTATTGTCCACAATGATCAAGAATAGAACAAGGAATGTGGACAACAATAGAACAATGAAGTATGACCGAGAACAAAAGAGTGAGTGAGAATAGAACAATAAAGAGTGGCTGAACATAAAACAATAGGGCCACTGCCGAGTGACAATGAATAGTGAGTGTCCCAAGGGTAAACAGGCAAGGGGAAGGACAGGGAATAAAGGAATAATAAAGAATAGGAGGGTTGGATAGGGATAATGAACCAAATGATGAACCAAATGTACCGAGCCAAGGCCACACACTGGTGAGGGTTGATATGGATAAGGGTCGGTTGGTCGGTACTGCCAAGTAAATCAGAGCATGGTATTGTGGGCTTGACAGTTCATCAGGGCCTCCCGTTCCCCACATGGAGCGCCAATCTTATTTGTCCAAAAGAAAGACGGCTCCCTTCAGCTATGCGTGGATTTTCGAGCACTAAACAAAGTGACCAAGAAGGACTGGTACCCTCTCCCTCTAATCACTGACCTACTAGATGCCCCCCAAAAATTTGAATTTATACAAAAATCGACCTTTGGCACGCATACCATCTGATCCAAATTGCCGAAGGAGAAGAATGGAAGACTGCCTTCAAGACCTAGTACGGGTCCTACGAATGGCTAGTCATGCTGTTCGGCCTCTCCAATGCCCCTGCGGCCTTTCAGAGGTTCATGAATGACATTCTCGGTGACCTGATAGACCACTGTGCTATCGCCTACATAGACAACATACTAATTTATTCAGACTCACTCGAGGAACACCAAGAACATATCCAAGAGGTGCTCCGCCAACTCAGAAAAAACAGCTTATTCGCCAAGGCCAGCAAATGCAAATGGCACAAAGACACGGTCGAATTCCTCGGTTACATCCTACATACTGACGGCCTCACCATGTCTGATGACAAGGTCAAAACCATCCGTGAATGGCCCAAACCGAGGAAGGTCAAGGACATCCAGTCCTTCCTAGGTTTTGCCAATTTCTACTATTGCTTCATTTTTAACTATTCAGACATAACCATACCTCTCACTCGGCTGACATGTAAAGGCACGACATGGGCTTGGACCGAGGACTGTCAAAAGTCTTTCGACCTGCTCAAAACGGCCTTCACCTCGGCACCTATCCTGCATCACTGGGAACCTGACTTACCCCTGGTCGTGGAAACCGATGCTTCAGACTATGCCCTTGTGGCAATCCTTTCCGTTATCAATTCTGAAGGCGAGATTCATCCCATTGCCTTTCATTCCCGTACCTTTACTGCTCCTGAGCTAAACTATGATGTTCATGACAAGGAACTCTTAGCAATCTTTGAGGCATTCAAGTGATGGCGGCACTACCTGGAAGGCTCTGCTGACCCCGTAGATGTCGTCACCAACCACAAAAACCTCGAATATTTCTCCACCACTAAAGTCCTGACATGGAGACAGGCGCGATGGTCCGAATACCTCTGCCAATTTAATATCACTATCTGCTTCTGTCCTGGCAAACTCGGTACAAAACCCGACGCTTTAACTAGACGATAGGACATCTACCCTAAAGAGGGGGGTAACAACTATGGCACCATCAACCCCCAAAACCTCCAACCAATCTTTACAACTACTCAATTAGTGGAATCCCTTCGAGCGATGCAACTTATCATTCCAACCCTATGAGCAAGCATCATCATGGACTCAGAGAAACTCCATTCTGACATATGTTCAGCCCTCCCAACCGACCCAACAGCAATGCCCCATCTCGGCACTCCCAAAACACCAAACCCAAGATGGATGCAAACCCCAGATGGTTTCCTTTGGTTAGACAACTGGATCTATGTCCCCGATGCCAACAACCTCAGACTACGCATCCTACAATACAAGCACGACCATGTCCTCTCAGGACATTTCGGTCAAAATAAAACACTAGCCCTGGTCCGCCGTGAATACATCTGGCCAGGCTTATGCACCTCGGTCATCGACTTCTGCAAATCCTGCACCACATGTATGCATTCGAAATTGCAGCGTCACAAACCCTACGGCTTCCTAAAACAACTCCCCATTCCCAAACGACCATGGAATTCCATATCCATGGATTTTATTGAGCAACTTCCTCAGTCCTCCGGTTTCACGTCGATACTAGTAATAGTTTGCAGACTCACCAAACAAAGTATCTTCATTCCTACAGTCAATACAATTACTTCTGCCAAATTGGCTAAACTGTTTGTACTTCACGTCTTCTCCAAGCACGGTGTACCGAGTCATGTAACATCTGACCGTGGAAGTGAGTTTGTCTCCCACTTCTTCAGGTCGCTCAGAAAAGCTCTCGACATGTGCCTACACTTCACCTCAGGCTACCACTCAGAAGCCAACGGCCAAACCGAACGAGTAAACCAGATGCTGGAACAGTACCTTCGAGTCTACTGCAACTACCAACAGGACAATTGTGTTACGATGTAGAAAAAGGATGTAATTGTAATATTATTAATCTCCCAGAGGCGAGGAAATGGCGAGGTTCTGGATGGGGCTTGGCTTCAACGTTATGCATTGTGCCTACTAGACCGCACGGTCCCCAATTTCATAAAGGCGAGACAGACAGAAATGAACAGAGGAACCTTAGTCGAAATCAAGGTTGATTTTCTGACTGAAGTCTGAACTATGAGTACAAGATCTCTTATACTACTTTCTAATCTACTAGGAGTCGAATAGATTCCTATAATAGAATGAGAAAGCCGAGGATCGTGAAAAGCGAGAAACAGAAATACTACATCCCAAATAATAATCTCCTCTGTGACATTGTGGAGTGACGTGTCACTCCGATTCCCAATGGAGTTACCCTAAGGAACGTAATAGCAGATCGGACATAAAAGACTGAGCGGAATTGCGAATAGATGAAAATGGAATAGAACGTAAATGAAAGGATATTAAACGTAAATGAAGATGGAATGGAATAGCGAGCATATGGAATGTGACGTAAATGAGTGGAGTGAATTGACAGGAGCATGTGATGCCAAGACGGATACACGAGGTGCATATAGTCCGTGGGCTGAGGGTGTTATGTTGAATAGCGAGCGAGAGTGGAGTTGGGCTGAGTGGACTGAAATGAATAGTTGGGCTTGCCGGCATACGGTTCCTGACAAATTGGTCCGAATTGTTGCCACTAGCCAAATTTGCCTACAATAATGCTCCAAACGCCACCACGGGCATCTCTCCCTTCTTCGCCAATAAGGGACATCACCCGAACCTCACCATACACCCCGAATGTGACCTTGCCTCCTCTCGAGCGCGTGAATTTGCTGTAGATCTAGATCAGCTCCATGGAGCTCTGAAAAAACAAATTAGCCACGCCCAATCACGATACCAAGCCTCGGCAGACTCCCGTAGACTCGCCGCTCCCGAGTTTCTGGTCGGAACTTTGGTATTTGTTAAAGCCCAATTCTTCCGCACCACTGGACCCTCCAAGAAACTAGCGGAGAAATATCTCGGCCCCTTCGAAGTAATAGCTCGAGTCGGCACCCATTCCTATACCCTCCATCTACCCAACTCTATGTGGGCAGTACACCCGGTCTTCCATGTTTTGATGCTCGAACCCTCTACCCCCAGTACCATACCCAATTGAGTCCAGCCTCCACCTCCTGCTGTTGAAATCGACGGAGAAATTGAGTATGAAATCGCTGAAATCCTTGACTCAAAACTGACAGAAGATGCAGGCCTTGCCCCCTGCTCTACCTTGTCCAATGGACAGGTTACAAAGGCACTGAAGATGAAACATCTTGGCTAGTAGCAACCAAACTCGGTAATGCTCCCAAGATTGTAGCAGAATTCTGTTAAGGATTTGACATTCAGCCCAAACATCTCTTCTTCTGATCACTGGCAACCTGGACCTGATGGTATTGGAGCAGGGGTATGGGTTTTATTCATTGTTATCCCTGATATCTGCCTTTGATCGGAGTTTGAATTTGCCATTGTATTTTGCAGTTGTGTGACTCTGTGACCTCAGCTCTTTTCCAAGAGACTGAGGTATGAGTTCAAGTTTATTCTCATATTTCACACATTTGTTGACCATTCTTTTAGATAGTATTTCAGGTAGCTAAATACTTCTAATATGAGCTCTTTTCCAAGAGACTGAGATAGTATTCTAGTCTATCTATTTCACAGGTTATGGGCCCCGGTGATGCTGGGAATTGACCTAGGACATCTGGAACTGAGCCACAGGTGGCACCCGTTGATCACAGCCAAGCCGCAGTCCATTGGGACGCAAGATATGACGATCCGAAGGCCAGACGGCGAGTGTACTTGCGGGTGGCGCCCGCTCATGAAAATTAGCCACAATGCACAAGGTTGTACTGTATGGTACAAAGACAAAGCCCTACATGCAAATGCCAAAACGAGTCCGCTGGCAAACACGTATAATGACGAACGACTGTCACGGCCACACGCGGCCGCTTCCACTTACGACTATGACCCTAC
>QLPI01008748.1:452-15149 GCA_003314275.1 Chroogomphus rutilus
ACAGGTGCGATCAGCTGGTCCAGCAAACTTCAAACCATTGTAGCCCTCTCCACCACTGAGGCAGAATTTGTTGCTGCAGTTCATGCTGGAAAGGAAGTGGTCTGGTTTAGACAGTTCCTTGGTATACATTTGATTCACCCTCTACCCTTCGCATTGACAACCAATCTGCAATCTCTGTTGCCAAAAACCCTGAACACCATGGTCGGATGAAACACCTTGATTTGCGGTTCTTCTGGCTTCGTGATGAAGTTGCAGCTGGCACGCTCAGTCCTCTATTCATTCCCACCACTGACATGGCTGCTGATTTACTCACCAAGCCATTGGAGCGAGTTAAAGTGGAGAGGTGTAGGAAACTGATGGGGATTGATAAGCGTATGTGAGTTTTTGCAGTGATAACTCATCAGGGGGGGGTGTTGGGGTATGATTTCATTCCCCTGCATTGTGTTTTATTCTTGCACCTTTGTGTTGCTATGGTGTGCTTTTCATTCCTGCATTTGCGTGCTTTGGCGCTTAAATTAAGCGCCCATAACGACGCACCATTCCACACCTTTGGGTCTTGTCTTTACCATCCATATTGACAAGCCCCAAAGGTTAGTAGTTACTTTGTTACATACTTGTCTTTACCATCCATATTGACAAGCCCCAAAGGCTCTTGTTGCTCTGTGTGTCAGTTATCAGTCTGATTAGACCTTCCCTGCCATCACATCCATGGTCTGTGTCCATGCATGGTCCCTGACTGTTGGCGCAGTATTACAGTTGCCGTCTTCACGTAGGACAGCAACAGATCCTGTCAATGTTCTCTGCCAAACCAAGTTTTCCATCCTGCAGCCAGGCCTAGACTGCTGACGACAGCCGCATCTCGCCATCTTTGCGATAAACGAGGTCGAACAACATCTCTTCCAGTGGTTGAACATCGAAAACTTCCTGAGTAATTGGCCTGCCACCGGTCTCAATGACGATTGCACCTCTGGTACGAAGGTGGGGGCCAATTGGTCCAATTCCAACGACATGAAAGCGCATGTCTGTTTCCTCTCCGTCTTCGTCGGTTCCTACAACCGGGAGGGAACCCTCCCTGGCTCGATAGAGCCTCCTTGCAGGCCCCACCGCCTCTGATTCTTCAATCGTGTACGCTGGCTCTTTTAAGGCTTTGCATTGTCGCTTGTGCACTTTACCCTTCCAATGTGATTTTAGCGCATGATCTGTTTCGAAGTACTTTGCTCATTCATCGCAGTAGTGCTGGGCAAGGTCAGGCTTCTCAAAGTCAAGTGGCTGCCGCTCTAATTTTTCACAGATTTTTGGGTCAAGGTCATGCCACTGAATCTGGTCCAAGTCTCGTGTGGGTGCACGGGTTCTAGATGCACGATGCACGTCACGCTGTGCTTTGTGGGTCCGTGAACGACGCGAACGGCTCATTTTTTCTTCGATATGATCGCTTCGAGCTTGGATCGGCGAGCCTCTTGCGCTGTCCCCATCGCTTCGAGAAGAAAGGCTGCCCCCCTGGGTGCCCGCATGCCACTTCTCGTGTAAGTTTGTTCCGCCAGGTCAGCGCTCATGTTACTCGTACGCATGGGCGATCGTCTGGTGCGTCGTGAGTGGTCATCCTCCCCTCGTTCCGTATCTGTCCTCGTAGTGTTGCCGCTGCTCGCCTGGAAGTCTCGAGTTCGCGCGCGCCATTGTTGTGAACTTGGCATCAGCATACGCTATATTAAGTGTTGCGCTCCCTGCGCCATCTTTAGCCTTGACTACCTCGTTGCCTCCGTACTGGATGCTGTGCACAAGGGCCTTCGAGTGCTCGCTGCCCAGCGGTACAGCGCTGTCAACATTACTAAAGACGTCTTGAACGGGTCCGTTCGGCGATCCCCACGAGAAGGCATGAGGTTCTGAAGGATGTCGAGGTTGTTGTGATCCACAAGCATTGTCCACAACCTAGTCTCTTCCATCTCGCTCGTCTTCCCGGCCGCCCATATTCTTGTCATCTCCAAGATCTCAATCTATTCGGTATCACCACATTTGCGTAGGTCACATCCCTTGCGCGTGTAGCTCTGTCCTCTCTCGGTCCTTGGTGGACTCTTCTTGTCTCTCGGGTCAGGTCTGGGCTGTTGCGTACGCCCGTGGTAAGTAGAAGAGGCCGCATGTCGCCGTACCGGTCATCGTCACACGTGTTCGCTGGCGGGCTCATTTTGGCTGGCGATGCTTTGCTCCCTCTTGGATAGTGAGTCGAAATGTGATAAATGCCCACGTTTGCATGTAGGGCTTTGTATTTGTACTGTACAGTACCTGTGTGTGCCATGGCTGATTTTCGTGAGCGGACGCCACCCGCAAGTACATTCGCCATCTGTCCATTGGTTCTTTATGTCTTGCATCCCAAATGACTGCAGCTTGGCTGTGATCAACGGGTGCCACCCGTGGCTCAGTTCCAGGTGTCCTTGGTCAATTCCCAGCGTCACCGGGGCCTATAACCTGTTATAATATTGGGACTGAAATACTGAAATACTATCTCAGTCTCTTGGAAAAGAGCTCTTATTAGAAGTATTTAGCTACCTGAAATACTATCTAAAAGAATGGTCAACAAATGTATGAAATATGAGAATAAACTTGAACTCATACCTCAGTCTCTTGGAAAAGAGCTGAGGTCACAGAGTCACACAACTGCAAAATACAATGGCAAATTCAAACTCCGATCAAAGGCAGATATCAGGGATAACAATGAATAAAACCCATACCCCTGCTCCAATACCATCAGATCCAGGTTGCCAGTGATCAGAAGAAGAGATGTTTAGGCTGAATGTCAAATCCTTAACATAAATGAATCTACCATTTCTGGTATGGCCACTGGGACCATTCACATCAGGTGTGGGAAAGGCCACCAACTAACACTAAAAATGCATTCTACATACCTAATGTCAGACTCTACCTGATATCTATTGGCCACCTCAGCAACAGTGGACTTGAAGCTTCTTTTACTACCACAGACTGCCCCATCCAGTGTGGTTCCAAGGTCATTGCAAAGGATATCTGTCATGGCAAAGGGTATCTGTGTCAGGCACCGTACATACTGACAGGCTTCGGGAAAGCCGAAGGGGTTGGACGGATAACGGCCAAGTCCTGCAGGCTAGAAGTAGTGGCATGGCTTCAACGTGCTCGTGCATTGTGCCCTACTTCCCATGCGTGCCACTGATTTGGGACAGAGGGATACCTGGGAGAGTGCCAAGAGTGTCGGCCCAGGTAAAGGACTTGGGACAGGGGAAGGGAGGACAAGAAGGCGTAAACCTAGTTGATTTCCAGAACGAAGAACCATCTACATACATTGGCTACTTATATAGGCTAATAAGTGAGATGTGGAACAGAGTGGCACAAGGAATGGAGAACAATAAGGTATGAAGAACCATGTGGAGGTATTGTCCACAATGATCAAGAATAGAACAAAAGAATGTAGGCAAGAATGGAACAATGAATGTGATCGAGAACAAAAGAGTGAGTGAAAATAGAACAATGGCCGAATATAAAACAATAGGGCCATGACTGAATAATAGGCGAGTAGTAAATGTCCCAAAGGGGATCGGTTACAGGGAAGGAAGGGGAATGAATGTCAATGAGTAGAGGGGGTGAGATGAGGACAGTGAACCAAATGATGAGCTGAATGTACTGGACCGAGACAATGTACTGGCGAGGGATGACTTGTCACTGGTGTGTGGGACTAAAGGCAAGGGTTGTTCGGTCGGTACTACCGAGTGAACCGGAGCTTGGTATTGGGGGCTTGACAATCTGTCATGGCAGTACTGACAAAGCATGAGTTGAGCAAGCACATGTGGCACAAATTGCACCTGGCCTTGACACCTGGAACTGATGCCTGGGACACATAAATTATGCATCAATAATCCATATAGCAGAAAAGAGACTTGCCAAAGGTATGCCTGCTAGCCTTGACTTCCTCCCACAAATCTTCAAACACTATGTCCTTGCTAAACAGGTGAAGACTCTAGTTCTAAAAACACAGGAGGGGGGTAGGGCTAAATGGCTGCTAAAAAGATCTATTCAGATATTGTAGGTCTAGCAGATGTGCAGACTCCAAATGGTGAATGATACACCTTAAACTTCATAAATGATTACTCAGATAAAAAATGGGTTTACATACTGAAACAGAAAAATAAGGCTGCAACAGTTTTTAAACAGTGGCTAGCAATGGTCGAGCAAGAAACAAACCAAAAAGTTAACATTTTTTGGATGGACAATGGTGAAGAATATACCTCAAAAGATTTCAAGGTGTACCTACAAAATCAAGGCATCATTTATCAAGTAACTGCCCTGTACTGTCAGGCCTCAGTACTACCAAAGGTATAGTCGGGAACTGGCCAAGTCCTGCAGGCCAGTTGGGGTGGCTTGGCTTCAACGTACTCGTGCATTGTACCCTGCCTCCTATGCGTGTGTTATGGCCCATGCCCTCATAAACCCACATTAATCCCCACAACCACCCACACCATTTCTGGGACCTTTCCGACCATTCCAAGCCTGAACAATCACTTTTCGCAAATTCCATTGTACCAACCCGAAGTTCCGCAATCCCGAACCTCTGAGATTCTGAGACCTTAGGTTCCGCTCTTTTGATAAACAACGTGCAGGATCATCGCGTACCTCACTCCCTTGTTCTTCATTCTCTATTAGCCCCTTGTACTCTTTCCTCCCCTTGTCTTTACTCAGCAAAAGTTAGTACAAGGACTAGATACATATATATAAGACACCAGTCGACTGGACTATTTGCCAGTATGAATATCGACTTAATTCTGCGTTGTAGTTTCTGATTCAGTTCCGATAAACTTTCCGACTTTCCGAAATTAGGGACAGACAATCAAGGAGGGCGCAACACATAAGTTGAAGCCAAGTCCCTGCAACCTCGAACCACTCAAACAATTAGTTGAACAACCTAATACTGCAAACAGTCCTAAGCCCCCGGCGCTTTCCGTCTCTCCAACCTTTTTTGTTTCTGACCATGAACCCGTGACCTCTAGTCCCTCCACCTCCGGAGTACAAACCCCCCCTCAGAAAGCACTCGGGACCTCTGGAAACCCTTCTGGAAGTATCTAGCTAAGCACCAACATACAGATTTAACAGTATATTTGTACTCACACTCCTGATTGTCATGAGCTTGAGACCCATCATATGTTTGCAAGCCCTACAGACAATCACCTAGGCATCTGCCTGCCATGCATCCGTCCCCCGAGAACTGTCCGCCCCCGGACCCAGTTTTCAGATGCCTCAGACCCCAGCACACCCTCCAGAACCTTCATCCGACTCCGGATTCACAAGCGCAGACCTACACCTGCACTCAAATTTGACCAACCTGTTCCACATGAACCACCCCCCAGTGACTCAGCAATCGTTGCCCTCAGAGGTGCCATCCAGCTCAGGACCATCCTCAGCAGTGCCATCAACTTTGGGACCACCATTGGGACCACCCTCTTTCGCATCCCCTCCCTATGTACCACCCTCTTTCGCACCTCCGTTTGCGGCACCACTGTAAGGGCAACCCTCCTTCGGAACTGATCTCGACTGCCGGAGGCTGGAACCAGCGGGACACCACCCAGCCCTGGACGTCCTCCTAGGCCTGACTATGGGACTCGAACCCAGAGCCTACCCACAGGCTTCTCAGATCTAAGCAGGGGAAATCCGAAGTTCAATTATAGCTACTACCTAAGTACATGTCCCTACAGGGTTCTCACCTAAGCAGGGGAAATCCGAAGAGGAAAGTCTAAGGATCTCCGCTGCTGGTGAACCTCTTTTATACCCTTTATGTAAGTGGTCTGTGCACTAGCTTATAAATCAACACAGGCGCTTATTCCCGGTTCCTGTCATCATGCTAAGATCATTCCTACCTCCTGCTCGGTGGTCCCTCGGACCTGGGTCTTCTAGCCTCGGAGTTGGGGGGAGTCCGAGACAGGACCTCGGAGTTGGGAGGAGTCCGAGATAGGACCTCGGAGTTAAGAGGAGTCCGAGACAGGACCTCGGAGTTGGGAGGAGTCCGAGATGGGACCTCGGAGTTGGGAGGAGTCCGAGATAGGACCTCGGACTTGTCATCAGGACTCAGAGGGGATCATCCTCTGACATCGGTGGTCTTTCAGACTCTAATCTCTCATCCTCAGAGTTTAGGTGGAGTCCGAGGTAGGACCTCGGACTTGTCATTAGGACTCGGAGAGGGTCTTCCCCTGACAACCACCCCCTGTCGTACCACCACTCATTGCACCACCACCTGCCGTACCTCCACCCCCTGTCGTCCAGCCTCATGTCACACCACCTGCTGCAGCACCTCCACCTCCTGCACATCCAGGAGGGGCCCCCACCTTAGGACCCAATGATGTGCCTGACCTCACTCAGGCCCTTGTTATGCTGGCAAATAACTTGACCAGCCCCAGAAGATCAGCCCCCCACACTGCCAAGGTCCGGGATCCAGATACCTTCGATGGATCAGATTCAAGGAAACTACAAGCCTTCCTAGTGCAGTGTAGTCTGAACTTCCGTGATCTCCCTGATGCTTTCAACTCCAACAGTGCAAAGGTAACCTATGTACTGTTGTACCTGACCGGTACCACCCTGGACTGGTTTGAACCAGCCCTCTCTGCCCCCGACAAGCCAGACTAGCTCTATAACTATGAAGAGTTCATCAGTGAACTCAAAACCAACTTCGGCCCCCACGACCTGGAAGGAGAGGTTGAAGCGGACCTCGAGAACCTCTGCATGCACAATAACCAGCACATCACGAAATATGTAGTCGAATTCAATCGACTAGCCACCCGCGTCCACTGGGGCAACGCTGCACTTTGTTGCCAGTTCTACAACAGACTCCCTGGCAGGATCAAGGACGAGATTTCCAGAGTAGGAAAACCCCACTCCCTGCTCCAACTCTACCTCCTGTCCCAATCCATCGATGCCTGCTACTGGGAGCGACAATTGGAAATCGCCAGAGAGTCCCCCTCCACCCAGAACTTCGACCACCCCTACAACAGAGGGAGGACCCCCATGACCACATATTTGGCCCTTAATACGGGCAATAAGGCGGCCAATCCAGGCCAACCCGCAACCCCATCCAGTGGCAGCAGGACTACCATGGACCTATCATCCAAGCTCAGTAAAGACGGAAAACTTACACTGCAAGAACGGCAACACCGCTGTCAGGGGAACCCCCGATCATGAATCCTGACCGATGTCGACCCACCTGTATTCCACACCTGCCGACTGAGATCCGTTCGACCCATTCACGGCAGTACCAAACACACCGCGCACCGAACCATCACCCCTGTTGGCAAGTACCCTCCAGAAGCATCGACTATAACCCTTGGCTCCCCTTTCGTCATTCGTTCTCAGTGTCGAGGCCCTGGAGGAACTTCCCGGTCGGTACGGAGGGTGATGCCCGGTAGAGCGCGGAGTGCCGTGGCAACGGTGCTTATATACAGTAGTCAGTGGGCAAAGGGTTCCCTAGAGTTTTCTCTTTGGATCCCCCTTTGCCAGGTAGGCTAGTCCCCATGTATTAGGTACCATACTAAATCTTTGGATCCCCCTTCACCAGTGCACCGCCCTAGGGTAGAATGCCTGCTTAGGTTGCCCTTACAATAGAAAACTCTCTCCTTCGAGCACCGGCTGCCTCTTCGTACGACTCCGAATTGAATTTCTTCGGAAGTAGCGATAGCGGCAGCCCCTCCTCATTCACTTACAAAAAAACCTTATTCTCCATGGACTTGCTGTCGGCCCAGGAGTTATTGGACCGACTGGCCGGCATAGAACAGGAGTTACTAAGAGAAAGAAGAGAGAAGCAGGACCTAGAGATGAGGCTGAATGCGCTGCAGGCGACCACGACGAATCTAGTAGCAGGCCTCCAGACCCATGTTTGGCAGCCCGCGAAACGAATGGTAGAACCCACCAAGCCCTCCGAGTTCGATGGTGACTGTTCGCACGGGCGTGCGTTCATGCAGTCTTGCACCTTGTACCTCGGCGTCTGTGCTGCCGATTTCCCCAACGAGCAGTCTCAGATCCTCTGGGCACTGTCCTTTATGAAGACGGGGAGAGCAGCGACCTTTTCCAGCCGAGTGTTCGCACATGAAGCAAAAACAGGCAGGCCACTCTATGCCAACTGGAAGGCCTTCGCGGAGGCCTTTCGGGAACACTTCTACCCCCTGCACGAGGCCATTGAGGCAGCGAACCAATTAGAGTCGCGCCAGTACCACCAAGGCAAGCGTTCGGTCGACGAGTATATTGACCAATTCGAAGACCTGGTCGGAAAGGCCGAATACATGGATGGGCGGTCCATTGTCATGAAGTTCCGACGAGGCCTCGACCCCACTATCCAAAGTCGCATCGCGCTGATGCTAGATGGGAGACCGAAGGATGATGACATCTCGGCGTGGTACACTGCAGCGCGAGCGGTAGCTCTCACACGCGCAGCAAACGAAGCCTTTCAGGGGCCTCAATTCCCATCACTACACGCCTCCATGCCACAGCCTAGCCGAAAGCCCGTCGAACCTCCGACTAAGCAAGCAATGCCCGCTCCCCCTAGAATATCATTGGCCTTTATTCCCCCAATGCCACCCCCTGGGCCCGCCCTGATGGACGTCGACACAACCAGGTGGCGGTACCCTCTGCCACTCACATGCCGACGATGTGGCAAGGCCGGCCACTTCACCCGAGAATGGCCTCAGGCATATGATGTGCGTTTCATGATGGCAGAGGAGCGTGAAGAGATGCTAGAGTACTGGATGGTCTCTGCGGACCTTCGAGATACCGACGAAGCCAAGGAGGTTGAAGATGTGGATTCAGGGGATTTTGCCTAAGGCAGCGAGTGAAGGATGTGCCCTCGCTGCCCTTGTTTAATCGCTTTACTGCTCTGTCTATAGACTCTGATACGGAGAATACAACTCGGGATTCAGACGATGATGCCTCAGCCGTAAGCGATACAGACACTCCCGAACCGACTCCACCAAAACTACCATTCCCCCTTCCTAGGTTGAAACATTGGGAACACAGTCTCCCGAAACATTACGTAGTGGCTTCCACCCCCTCGCCCAACTCACTGAACCTCAAGGTAGAGATACAGACTACCGACACCGCCGAGGTTAAGGGAGTAACCGCCCTACTAGACAGCGGAGCTACGGGACTGTTCATAGACCGGAAGTTTGCGGTTGCCGAAAGATTGAACTTGCACCCATTAACTTGACCCGCACCAGTGTACAATGTTGACGGTACCCCAAATGAGGGAGGAGCAATCCGACATGTTGTCCATGTGATCTTACGCTATCAAGACCACTCGGTGATGAGATTATGAGCAAGTACAGTAGGATTGAAGAATTCTCTAGGCAGCTATTTATTTTATCTCCTCAGTATAGTCAATAACTGAGTGTATATTCGAAAATATACCTATTTATTTTATCTTACAAAAGAATTAAAAGAGAAATTAGCCCTGAGGCTTTGTACATAATATTATACAACTCACCTCCTCAGTATAGTCAATAACTGAGGAGGGAGGCTTGCGCGGGTCGTGTCTCACCCGCATATACCTTGCAGCCAGCCCTTGACCCTATTGAAGGTTTGAGCCAGGCTGCCGGTTCCAAATCCAGGGAGCTGGCCACGCTAGTCGCGTCGTGCATGGACAAGCGCCCGTAAGTAGTGTACATAGTAGAATACGAATAGCTCCCTCAATAATGAGGGTAAAAATACAAGTAAAATTGAGAAAAATAAAGAATTCAAAGGCGCACAGAATGATACCGAAATCGATATGATTTTACAATATATTGAGATTGCTCTCTCAGGGGTGAATGCAAGTTTGCACCCAACACTCGGAACGGGCCATGTTTGATGTGACCAATCTGGGGAAGCACAACATGATCCTTGGCTATCCCTGGCTCCGCAATCATAACCCTGAAATCAACTGGCGTACGCAAGAAGTCACGCTAAGCCAATGTTCTGCCCAATGCCACACCTGCCGGGTCAAGCTGGAGAAAGAATGTTGAGAGGAAATGGCAGTTCGGACTCTTCGAACTGGGCCCTTGCCAGGCATGATGACCGAGGAGTTGGAAGGCTGTGAAAGTATCGACGACAGTGTGCCCTTCCTCGAACCGGGTGATCGCCTTTTCGCGACCATGGCCCCCCCGGACATTCCGATCGCTACCATCGCGGCCACCACAACTGCGCAGCAATTGGCCAAACGGGCGCTCTGGAGCACCCCTCCCAAAGAGAAAGGGACGATCCCACCCTATCTCCAAAACTTTAATGACCTCTTCGAGAAGGAGTCCTTCGATTCTCTCCCCAAACAGAGGACGTGGGACCATGCAATCGAACTGGAGCCCGGAGCGAAACTCTCGGCTTGTAAAGTGTACCCTCTCTCTCCGAGTGAACAGCGAGAGCTGGATGAGTTCTTACGGGAGAACCTGCGTACGGGATGCATCCGCCCCTCAAAATCCCCCATGGGAAGCCCCATGTTCTTTATCAAGAAGAAGGATGGCTCCCTCCGACTGGTCTAGGATATCGGGTACTCAACGCGATGACGGTGAAGAACCAGTACCCCCTTCCCATCATCTCAGAGCTCATCGCACAACTCCGAGGAGCCAAGTACTTCACCAAGTTTGATGTGCGATGGGGGTTCAATAATGTGCGGATTAAGGAAGGAGACGAGTGGAAGGTGGTGTTCTGCATGAACCAGGGACTGTTCGAGCCCCTTGTCATGTTCTTTGGCCTCACTAATAGCCCTGCGACGTTCCAGACCATGATGAACGACATCTTCCAAGACCTCGTAATGGAGGGACACGTGTGTGTGTACCTGGATGACATCCTCATCTTCACCGAGACTCTCAAAGAGCATTGACGAGTTGTTCGGGAGGTCCTTGAACAACTAAGGGCCCACAAACTCTACCTTCGGCTGGAGAAGTGCGAGGTTGAACAGACCAGGATTGAGTACTTGGGCCTCATTATATCTCAGGGCAAGGTGGAAATGGATCCCGTCAAGGTGGAAGGGGTCATGGGTTGGCCAACTCCGTCAAACCGAAAGGAGGTACAGGCCTTCCTGGGCTTCGCCAATTTCTATCAGAGGTTTATCGAGAGATTCTTGCACCACGCCAGGCTGTTATTCGAACTTGTGAAGAAGGACACGAAGTGGAAGTGGGGGGACGAGGAACGGACAGCCTTCGAAGGGCTCAAGACGAAGTTCACGACAGCGCCCATCCTCGGGTTTGCCGAAGATACCCACCCTTACCGAGTAGAAGCGGACAGCTCTGACATAGCCACGGGGGCGGTCCTTTCGCAGCAGTCACGCGAGGATGGCAAGTGGCACCCGATTGCCTTTTACTCGAAAAGCCTCTCCCCAGTAGAGAGGAACTACGAGATCCACGATAAGGAGATGCTCGCTATCATCCGGGCCTTGGAGGAGTGGAGGCACTTCTTAGAGGGGGCCGAACACCGCATCGAGATCTGGACCGACCACAAGAACCTAGAGTACTTCCGATCCTCGAAGAAGCTAAACCGGCAACAAGCCCGCTGGTCCCTCTACCTCTCGCGTTTCAACTTCGACCTGCAGCACAGACCGGGAGTAGCGATGGGGAAGTCCGATGCGCTTTCACGTCGGTCCGACCATGGATCAGGCGCGGGCAACAATAGAGACCTAGTCTTGCTCTGACCAGAGCTGTTCGCGATACAGGCCCTAGAAGGAGTGACGCTAGAAGGGGAAGAGTGGGGGATCACCTAAGAACTGAAGAGGGCGCTAACCGGAGGGACGCTAGATGACGAAGTGGTGGAGGTGGTGAGGAAACTGTGGGAAGCAGGAGGAAGGTCATTGGTTTCGGCCGAATGGGCGGAGGCCGACGGGTTGTTGACCTTCCGAGGCAAGGCATACGTTCCAGATGTGGGAGGCCTCCGGCGACGGATCGTACCCATCACCATGACTCCAAGGTGGCCGGACATCCCGGTCGCTGGAAGACCCTCGAAATCGTCTCCCGAAACTACTGGTGGCCTCACATGTCTCAATACATCAGCGAGTACACCAAGACATGCGACCTGTGCCTATGGACGAAGGTCCAGAGACAACGACCGGTCGGGGAACTCTACCCGCTCCCGATCCCCGAGGTACAGTGGGATACCATAAGTGTAGACTTCGTAGTGGAGCTCCCGACACACATGGATACGACGCTGTGATGAATGTGGTAGACTCAGTATCAAAACGGGCGCACTTCATACCGACCCACATGACAGTAACGGCGGCCAGAGCAGCAAGACTCTTCCTACACCACGTTTGGAAGCTGCACAGGTTGCCGAAGGTGGTGGTGTCTGACTGAGGGGTGCAGTTTGTCCACGAGTTCACGCAGGAGCTCTACCGCTTACTAGGCATTCGCTTGGCAGCCTCTATGGCTTACCACCCGCAGACAGATGGTCAGACCGAATGAGTGAACCAAGAACTGGAACAGTACCTCCGCCTCTTCGTCAACGAGGGGCAGGACGACTGGGATGACCTCCTACCCCTAGCCAAGTTCTAGTACAATAACCACATTCATGCCTCGACCCGTGAGTCCCCCTTCTTGCTGGACACGTGCAGACACCCACAGATGGGATTTGAACCGCACCAACCCCCATCGCGCCTCGAGTCTGTAAATGAGTTCAAGGAGCGGATGGAAGGAGCGCTTTCTGAAGCAAAGGCGGCCCTAGTAAAGGCAAAGGACAATATGGCGACTTATTACAACCATAGGCGCCAGCCGACACCGACATTCGTCCCAGGTGACAAGGTGTACCTCGATGCTAGCGATATTTGCACTAATCAGCCATCCAAGAAACTAGCGCACAGGCGACTTGGCCCCTATCTCATGGAGGAACGAGTGGGGTCTCATGCATACCGACTTCATCTTCCGAAGGCCTTGAGCCGTCTTCACCCGGTCTTCCCCGTTGTCAAACTCACCCCGGCCCTAGCAGACCCTATCCTGGGTAGGCGACAGCCCCTTCCACCGCAGCCGATTCTCGTCGACAAAGAGGAACACTTCAAGGTCAAACAAGTACTCGACAGTCAGATGAGAGCAAATCGACTACAATTCCTTATCAAATGGAAGGGCTACGGCTACAAAGAGAATTCATGGGAGAATAAAGACAATGTCCGGGCCCCCGACCTTATCGCCGACTTCTACCGCCTGCACCCGGGTGCCCCACACCAAATCCGTGCCTTGGACGTGTCCGCCTTCAGATCCTGCACGCCAGTTCTGCCCGTGGGGATCAATGTGTCGGGGACGCCGCATTCTAGAAGGGGGGTGATGGGGAACCCCCGATCATGAATCCCGACCGATGTCAACCCACCCATATTCTACACCTGCCGACCGAGATCTGTTCGACCCATTCACGGCAGTACCGAATGCACCGCGCACCGAACCATCACCCCTGTTGGCGAGTACCCTCCAGAAGCGTCGACTATAACCCTTGGCTCGTTCGTTCTCAGTGTCGAGGCCCTGGCAGAACTTCCTGGTCGGTACGGAGGGTGATGCCCAGTAGAGCGCGGAGCGCCGTGGCAACAGTGCTTATATACAGTAGTTAGTGGGCGAAGGGTTCCCTAGAGTTTTCTCTTTGGATCCCCCTTTGCCAGGTAGGCTAGTCCCCATGTATTAGGTACCATACTAAATCTTTGGATCCCCCTTTGCCAGTGCGCCGCCCTAGGGTAGAACACCTGCTTAGGTTGCCCTTACAACCGCTTCAAATAAAACCTCTGCCTCTTCTGTGGCAGATCAGGCCACACAGCCAAGGAATGCCCAAGATCCACCACCACAGTCACAAAAGGGCACGCAGCCTCTGTAATAGAGGAAATTGAAGAAGAGTCCAAAGCCTCGGATGCTTTGGAAACCAAGGAATAAGAAGCAAGGCCTCTGACTCCGGCACCAGTTGTTAGCATTGAACACCAACAGTGCCCATGGAGTAAAACAAACAACGCGTCCAACCTTGTAGGAATTTTGAACACCCGTGACCAATGGTCAAAGAAATTTGACCCGGTTCCTCGGAAACAACTCCAACCCTCCAAACTCCATCAGATTCTAGTTGCCAGGACACCATATGCTCACCCGCTACGATCCATCGATCAACAGGGCATTGAGTACTACTTGTTTATATTTTCATCCCAACTGATTCTTGGTACCATAGAGCCCACAGTTTTCACTCAGCGCTCAATCCGACCCTCCGAAAAACTCTGCTCAGGAAGAACCCTGACCATCGCAGAACCCATACCGTCCCTTAGACAAAATGGTACCATGTGTAGATTCCCTCTTAGACTAGAACCTATTTTGATAACATGTTAATACGAACTGAACTATTGACATGGTTCAAAACCGAGACTTGAATTACAGGACATTCTCCGAATCCCAATGATGCCACCGCCGTCCAAGTGACGATCCGGTGACCAACCACCATGACCACCATGACCACCACAACCACCATGACCACTATAACCACCATGACCACCATAACTGCACCGACCCACAACCCCCAAGCCTCTGACACGAAAAAACCATTAATTCCAAAATAAGTATAAACAAGCACTATCAGTCATCACCGTAAAACAAGGAATGCTCTGGATCAAGATCAGAAGGATCCTGCTGATGGAACAAATCCACACCCTTCATGTCTCCTCCACAGCTCAACTTGTCATGATTTGTCTACTCCTCTCTCTATTGCTTGTTATTGGACTCCGCTACTCCGCCA
>QLPI01008749.1:0-15401 GCA_003314275.1 Chroogomphus rutilus
ACAGCAGGCGGTCATGCAGTCCAAGGCCCTCGTGTTTGGGCCTTGACCTCCCATAGGTGGATAGCGAGGAGGAACATCTGAAGGCAATCGTCTGTCAAGTCAACGACCTTGATCCTTGATGTGTGCTGAGACGCACCTCCCAGCAATAGAAGGCCTTTCCTGTTTTTCTTCTTCTTCTAAATATAGGGGCCATGCGACTCTCTAGTCTAAGAATGACTCATGTTTCTAACCGGTGCTAATCCAATCGTCCGTTCCCAGCGGTGGAAACTATGGGGCCGAGGACGTGATTTCTATGCAAGGTACGAGCGTTACATGATGGGTTTATGGTAAGGACATTTGGTCACGTACTTGATAGCAAATCCTCCAGTGATGGCTCTCATTGATTATTATAGTCGAAAAGCTGGCTCTTGCATAACAATATGGCTGTACAATTGTGGCGAAATTTTCTAAAACCATATGGCGAATGAGAAAAGGAACCGACACGACTTGAGACGCATATTTAGTCATCGTCGGTTGGCCTATCGACAGAGACGAAAGAAGCTGATACATAGGATTGTGGGCATCGCCGTGGCCGATGCTATAGGATTTAGTTCGAGTATACAGGTATGTGTCCCTGATATGACTGGGCGTTGAATTGTATGTATTGGATTACAGTAAGCTACCCCTTGAGAAAGACAGTAAAATTCTGTCTTGGTCTGCTGTCAGTATTAATTTCAGGCTCCAAGTCGTCAGGAGATACCGCTCACCGATGATCACGTCCTATGCGGCAGTTGAAGTAAATGTAAAACGAGGTGGAGGGAGTGAGCTGTAACGCATGCGAAGACTGGTGTAGTCATCTCTCCCATCCTGATTACCCAGAGCTTGACCATGTATGAAAGTGACAGCCTGTTGCGGAAGGTCTCCTGGGTATAGTTAGTCAGGTTGGCGCCCGGGGATTGCGCGACTTGCCTTCTCTATTAGACTTTCATATCGCATACTCAAGTCCTGGAGCAGCATATCGCTGTGAGTCCTTTATGTACCCCAGGGTGGCCGCGGGGGACGTTAGGTTCAGCAGTCAACTTAACCACCTTAATGCCGACCAAGAGCATTATTCCCTAACGGACCTGTCTGTTACATGACTGAAACAAAATTAATGTTGGGATGCATATAGCACAGGGCTGCCACGAGGGACCCGTGTTGATCAGTCAACTCTCAGGTTAACAACTACCTCGACCTGTCTATTCGACTGATCTATATATATGCTAACACATTCGGTAGCATAACCGCAATTATTCATGTGGAGGACCGGGCCCAAAAGGACGACCTACCCGAATGAGTTCCAGCATCCAACACCCGCGAACGCCGCTGACGTCGACATCCGACCTGTGGATTGTCCCACCATACGAACAATTCACCGTCTAGTATCGGGGCTTCTCTCGTATAACACCCTTCCTTCCACCGTTCCACACCGACCCCGAAGAACAACCATTGGCAGGACATAGCGGAACTGGTTTCCTTGATTCGGCTGGGGTGAACAAATCCAGAGAGTACACTAAAGTAGGAGAAAAAAAATCAGTGAGTTAATATTAACAACAAATACATTTAACAACATGTTAATAGGAATGCAATGAAGGAGAGGGACCAGCTTTTCAGAAGACTGCATTCGGTCGTGAGGCCTACAGTGATTGGTGCTCCTCGAAGAAAATTTAAATTCTTCATAGGCAAGATCAAGCTTGCCTGGTAGTTGGACTAATCTAGTGTCGTGAGAGTCTTGCCCTAAACTGTCTTGATCACAGTCACCGTGTTTTGATCAGACAACTGGGGGAGAAGGATCTGCCAGAAGATTAAGCTTCCCTTTACCGGCATCCATTGAAGGTCTTTCCTTGCCAGAGCCTCTCCAAGATAGCTACTGTTCGGAGTAAGATTGACACCACAGGTTGAATGGTTGGGTATCTTGACGCGTAGCAGGACTAGCTTTTAGCAAGGTGAGAGTCTTGACCTAAACATTTTCCGTCATAATAGCTTGATACCATAGTTACCATGATTTTATCAGGCAGTGGAAGAGACAAACCTACTAGAACGATCCATATCCTTGTTTCCGGCATCCATTGGAAGTCCTTCTTTTTTAGAGGCTCTCAAAGACTACCACTGGTCCGAGTAAGACTTCCACCCTCCTTATGTAGTACGGTTACGATTCTGGATCGAGCTTGATGCGTAGCTGGATTACTCTGTAGCAGGGTGAGAGTGTTGACTTAAACGCTCTCGGGCACATTGATCTGATATTATAAATGTTATGATTTCGTCAGGAACGATCTCTCACCGGGCTGCTACCATATCCTCGTTACCGGCGTCCATGGAGGTCTTTCCTTTCCAGACGCTCTCAAAGACTGCTAATGATCCGACCAAGACTTCGTCCTCCTTAGTTAGTACTGCTGTGGATCTAGATCGAGCCCGACGCTTCCCTGGATTACCCTTCAACAGGGCGAGAGTCTTGACTCAAACGCTCTCCGTCATATTAATTTGATATTAAAGATCCTATGGTTTCATCAAGAAGGATCTCTCACCAAGTAGCCGCTAGAAAGCTCTATATCTTCGTTACAGGTGTCCATCGAAGGTCTTCCCTTTCCAGAGCCTCTCAAAGACTGCCTCTGTTCTGAGCAAGACTTGCACCATCCTTAGGTAGGACGGCTACGCGTCTGGATTGAGACGTGTAGCGGGCCTACCTATTAGCAGGGTGCAAGTCTTGACCTAAACGCTCTCCGCAATATTAACTTGATGTCATAGATGCTATGATTTCATCAAGAAAGATCTCTCCTGGGGTAGCTGCTAGAAAGCTCTATATCTTCGTTTCCAGTGTCCATCACGGGTTTTCCTTTCCAGAGCCTCTCAAAAACTGCCTCTGCTCTGAGCAAGACTTGCACCATCCTTAGGTAGGACGGCTACACATCTGGATTGAGACGTGTAGCGGGCCTACCTATGAGCAAGGTGCGAGTCTTGACCTAATCACTATCCGTCATATTAACTTGATATAATAGCCACCATGCTTTTATCGGGCAACTGAGAGAGAGATGAACCTGCTAAAAAGATCCGTATCTTCGTTACAGGTGTCCATGGAAGCCTTTCTTTTCCAGAGCCACTGAAAAACTGCCAATGCTTCGACTAAGACATCTACCCTCCTTAGGTAGTACGGCTGCTTATCTAGCCTGACGTGCAGCCGGACTACCCTTTAGTAGGGTGAGACTCCTGACCTAAACGCTCTCCGTCATGTTAACTTGGTATTACAGATGCTCTGATTTCATCAGGAAGGACCTCTCACCAGGCAGCTGGGAGATGAACTTGCTACAGCGATTAACCTCGTTACCGGCATCTATGGAAGTCTTCCCTTTGCAGAGCCTCTGAAAGACCGCCAATTCTGCGACCAACCCAGACGACAAAATGGAGAAGACAGGACCTCGTTGGCCCAGCCATAGCTATAGCAAACGCAATGCAGTTACACCAGGAAAGATGCATGATAAACTGCTCTCAATGACGGTACAATGACAGATCCTGGTCGAAGCAGTCAAAGTTAGCGAAAGCTTGGATCAGACGCGCCCAATCGTGCTCAGTCTCGGATGTTTCTATTCCAGTTCCCGTTTCTTCCGTTTTCCTTTTCTCATCCAAAGCCTGTCCACCGCGCCATCTCCGACCAAACAAGAAAATAAGCCCGATTATGGTCAATCCAGGCACAGCAAACGCAAGACCTGTTCAGATAAAGGAAAACACGCACGTGGAGAGAATTCTCAGTGATGGTACTGTCAACCACATCGCTGTTCGAGTCGCGAGATGTCGGTGCTCCACTGGTCAAAGGGGCAGGGAAAAGACACAATTTACGATCTCTCAATTCTCCTCCTCTAACCGACTATCGATATCGAGAGGGCAAAGTGTGGGCACTGGCTCTACGATGGTCAAGACGACTCGAAGAGACCCCAAGACGACGCGAGGAGAGATCAAGACGACTCGAGGAGAGATCAAGACGACGCGAGGAGACAACAAGACGACACGAGGAGACAACAAGACGACGCGAGCAAACACCAAGTATGTATGTTAGCTCGCGTCGTTCTGAGATTAAAGGGTATGCTCCTGAATGGTTGCAGCTTTGTAGAACACTGAAAGGAATCGTTGGTTGTGGATAGGTTTCGCGTGGTGGTGGTAAAGATCAAGGTTTCATGTCGCAGTTTAAGATCCAGCGGCGCGTGGAAAGCTTGTACTCCGATAGGTGGACACCGACCGAGACTCGCCATGATTCGCAGCAGTGCTATCAACGGGCACCGTTTCTGCTTGAGAAATTGTACCAGTCATCTGGTCCAACCCATCGCCGTTCAGGACCAAACAGCAGCCGCTAGTTGCTCATATCGACATGAGCGTTATATATTATAGCAGGCATGACATTGAATGAACTTGTAAGCATTTGAGTTTAGTATTCTAGTTTTATTATCAGGTGAACTTGAGTTTCTGGTTGTCAGACATGGATACTGAATTCCTTTTATGCACAGCTGTCGTCCTAGCTCAGAACATTGCTGTTTAATCTGTTTTACATTTATCTGTCCTTCAGTTTAAGATCCAGCGGCGCGTGGAAAGCTTTTACTCCGATAGGTGGACACAGACCGAGACTCGCCTTGATTCGCAGCAGTGCTATCAACGGACACCGTTTCTACTTGAGAGAAATTTTACCAGTCATCTAGTCCAACCCATCGCCGTTCAGGACCAAACAGCAGCCGCTAGTTGCTCATATCGACATGAGTGTTATTATAACAGGCATGACATTGAATGAACTTGTACGCAGTTGAGGTTAGTATTCTAGTTTTATTATCAGGTGAACTTGAGTTTCTGGCTGTCAGACATGGATACTGGATTCCTGTTAAGGCACAGCTGTCGTCCTAGCTCAGAACATTGCTGTTTATCTGTTTTACATTTATCTGTCTTTCTGCGCATGGTTATGCTGTGGTGACATTGTCTGTAGCAAGGATTCTGCTACTGATTACTTGTCAAAATACAGCAAAGTTATTGTGTCAGTGGTTGGAAATAAAGATTCCTTGTTTTGAGAATTGGTTGACCATGACTAGAATGACCATAAATTCCAAGAATGCTGAGAGCTGTCTGATAAAGTCCATGGATATCAAGTTCCAAGGTTTCTCTGGAGCAGAAAGTTGTTTTAGTAGTCCATAGGGCTTCTCTCATTGAGACTTGCTTTACATACAAACAGTACAGGATTTGCAATAGTCTTTGATATAAGATCTAATGCTGGGCCAGTTGAAGTTATATCTAACCAGGTCTAAGGGTTTGTTAATGCTTATTTTTGTTGTTATATTATCCTTGAACATCATCCCCAATTCTTGGGTTTGGTAGTTTTTACTTACATATCTTCCTAGTTCTTACACATCTGCCATTCTTGATTTAGCCTTAGAATATACTTAGAAGTGCTCCATGTCCTTAGAGGCCAAAGAACTAGGGAACAATCGAGGAATTCTCATTTGCTTCGTGGTCAGCCCTCCTTAGCGAGCGTTTAGGGAGCTTAAGTTCAATCAAGTGACTTTGGGTTTTCCTGATGCGTATTTTAGGTGTTGTGCTCGATTAAGCTTTGTGCTGGATTAAGGTTTTCATTATTCGGTACTTAACAGTCTTTAGATCTCAAACCTCTACGTCAAAAACCAAGAAACGCGATTAGTTTAACGTTCTTTAATACCTTAGCGGTTGTTGAAGCGATCTGATCCAAGGACACTTTAAGTTTTGTCAAGGAGGTTTGATGTACTGGCGTTGAACCACCTATAGAGTAGGGGATCAGCTCCCCGTTACATCGATCAGCTAAATACTTACTTGCTTCCACGAGAATCAAATTCTGTGAAATCATTTAATCAGTATTCTGCCCACGCTATTAAAGGCAGACCTAACATACTCTCCATAGTGGAATCTCGAATGCAAGTGCAACGATTGAGCGATGGACATTCATATGGCCAGCGCTGATGTTCGTATCTTCAACGTCAGACCATTAGTGATATTATTTTGGATGCCAACGGCAGAGAGTTATACCCCATGTCCTCGAACTGCATTAGTTGATCTGCTCGTAAAGCCATGGAGATACCAAGTGAGTGAACAGGAGCGTCCCCCCAGCGTTCATAATAGAACCCTAAATCAAAAATAGAGTTGAGTTCTCAACCAATGAACACAAGAAAGAACTCTACCTCCCGCTTGATCCAGGTATTCAAAGAATGACATGTACAACTCACTCGACCAAAGGCTTCGATGAGATATTTCCCAGTTATTCTAGCAACAGTTCAGTTGATCGTGAGGAAACTCGAAGAGAACGAACAAACGTAGAATGCCATCCTCGTCCAATCGTGACTTTCGGCCTTACCACTCAGTGCCTTGTCCACATTATGCCAGGAGAAGGCATGATTAGCGTTTGGCGGGATAAGATGCGAATGAGAGGCCATGAAAGCAGAGACATTTGCCGCAAGGGATGGTTGTACTCGGAGTGCGTCATCAAAAACTTGTATAAAGCCTATGGAGAGGTGAGACATGAGCCAGGAACTAAGCACACATGCTAACCGTAAAGCGCATCGGCAGAGCGCATACGAACAAAAGGATCGTAAGGCTGATGGAGTAAACATGCTGGTGCAGACATAATGAAAGAAGGTACATACTACATCACAATGGAACTCAATGTCAGTGTCCAAACGCCATATATACTCGTATTGCATGACTGCAGGATGCCGCCAGAAGAATCCAGAGTAGAAGCGACACATGGACCGGTATCCACGAGAAAATCTACAAAGAATTGTGAGTCACTGATGTATAATTTTCACAGGGTACGCATTACCCTATTGATTTTGTAGAGTTTACAATCTTATCTTCGTTCAAGAATTCCGGCGGCCCCCACATGTCTGATGGCAAATCGGCTAGATAAAGTGGTGGGATAAGAAATGGGTGAGCCCTCATAAATACCGAATAGCACCCAGCGTAGCTCTCCCCTCCGTTACCCAAGCAATTTTCTCTTGAATTTCTTCGGTTATGGTTGCCTCTGTCAGGATAACATAAGGATATTTGAGACGATGGTTGAAGCGATCCTCGATGTTTCTAAGAGCTACCAAGGCCTCTGTCCCAATGCGTGGGTTACTACTACTTGGAGCTGCATTTCAGAAGCAGATAACGCACGCGGCATCCGTGAAGGTGCGACAAGCATGACGATCACGGCATTTGGTTTCGACTCCCCAAGGACGGTTTGCATTCCATTCCAACTTGGTCCTAGCAGATTTGCACGACTCCCAGAGTGTCTGATATACAAAACGAATTGACATAGACCAAATACAAGGAGCAAGACCGCATATAGTCGGTGTCGAGAGGTCATGACGATGATGGCAAATGCAGACAAGGAAATGTAGGAAGGGCAACACAAGCAGAATAACAGACTGTGTCACCATGTTGTCAACCCATTGTGACAATGTAATTCTGAAATTTCAATGTTTTCTATAGAGAAAGAACAATAAATCAATCAAGTGGGTAAACTTAATTATGAAACATGCTGCCTGATTGATGAGTTTCTAGATTAGCGGTTGGAATGAATTACCGGTTGCGGTGGGCGGTTGGTGTTAAACCGGCAGTACGTAAGGCGAGTGCCAAATTTATATCCGTTCATGCGCCATTCGGTCATTCCGTAGCCATTCTATTTGGCAATTGAAATACACCCCATTTAACCTAGTCTCAAGTCCCTTGTGATAAAAAATGCCGGAACGTCAACTTTCAATGACAATTCAAATTTACATCCGCTCATGCCCCATTCGGGCATATCGTAGCCATTCTCCATTCTAATATGAAAATTAATGTACACACGTAAGGCGCGCGCCAAATTTGCATCCGTTCATTTCGGTCATATCGTAATGATAAAGGCTGCCGCACAAAAACACAAAATGATCGCCGGACTGCACGTAAGGCGCGCGCCAAATTTGCATCCGTTCATTTCGGTCATATCGTAGTCATTCTATTTGAAAATTAATGTACACCCCATTTAACCTAGTCTGAAGTCCCTTGTGATAAAAAATGCCACGTATAATTTCTCAATGAAATATTGACTAACCCCAGTTGCAGAACTAGCTACTTTCTGGTAATAAACACCCCATGATAAAAAATGCGGGAACGTCAACCCGCCTGCCGCACAAAAACACAAAATGATCGCCGGACTGTAGCATGTAAGGCGCGCGCCAAATTTACATCCGTTCATTTTGGTCATATCGTAGCTACCCCATTTAACCTAGTGTGAAGTCCCTTGTGATAAAAAATGCCACGTAAAATTTCTCAATGAAAAATTGGTCTTCAGGCAGTTGGCAGTTGCAGAACTGCTGTAGCAACACCAAATCAAATCAGACCTGCTAGCTACTTTCTGGTAAAATAATATACATATATACACTTTTAATGAATCCAAGTCTTTTGGGAGATTTTATATAGTGTACTACAGCTGACACAAGGAGTTTCTGTCTCCACCTCACTCCTCCCCCTCACACCCTCTCACCCTCAAAACATGCCCACTGCCGCGGCTGCGCCTGCAGCGCGTGGCCTCGGAACTTTAGCGCCGAACCAGGCCTTGCCTGTGCGCTCTCCACCGCCGGCCCCGGACCCAGGAAACTGGGTAGCAATACTCAGCCACAAAGGTATCACAGAGAACAACGAGGGGGGCGTCTCTGCATTAGCCACCGCGCTCGAGTCGTTCGGGGACTTCAAGCGTGGCCCGTCCTCCTGGAACGTAGGTAAGGAAGGGGCCCAGCAACTTGTGGTTATTACCAAACTACTCTGCGAGGCGGCCGCCCTCTACGGAGACCACAGACCGGCTCCAAACACCTCAAAATGCAGTGACGAAACTGAAGGAGACAATCACATCTAGCCCATCCGCAGCAGCCCCTGCCACAGCAATAGCAGCGTCATATGCCTCCGCAGCCAAACGAGGCTTTGTAGGGAACGTCAACCCGGCTGCCGCACAAAAGCGCAAAATGATCGCCGAATTGCAGCACAAACAGATTTTCGTGTCTCTCAAAAACACCACGAAGGATGCCCTAACCCACACCTGGGCACCGGTAGTCGTTACAAGTTACTGTAACGACCTGATATCAAACTACTTCAAGGCGCTCCCGAGCGTCAACCTCCTGACACCCCACCCTTTGAGGGGCATAACGAAGTCCGCCGCAGGCAATATCACGCTTACATTCAAGACGGCAGAGGACGCAAGCCTAGCTAGGGCCCATGCAGTACACTGGGTTGAGCACATTGACCCTCATGCCAGTACCTCCCAGCGTTCCTACGCGGTAGTCGTACACAATGCCTCAACCAACGTCTGATCTGAGCGGGACAGCCACGCAGATGCCATCGAGGATATTGAATCGCGCAATGCGGACAACACTCCCGAGGGCAAACAGATTGGTAACCTAGCCTGGCTCAACAGCCCTGAATCGCGAGAAAAGACCAATCGAGGCCCCTTGATGATCAGCTATAAGGCCAAGGCCGCTGCCAAGGCCGCCATTACAAACCGCATTGTCATAGAAGGAATCATTTGCACCCTTAGCTTCTACATCCCAAGACCCCCCCAATTCTTCCGATGCCAAGACTGGGGCTACCGAGCGACAGGGTGTACCGAGGAGGCACGATGGGGCCGCTGTGCCGGGCCACGTAGTACAGCCGACCACACATGCGCTCACGACCGCCCATGTCCCGCAGGGCAGAGATGCCACGTAGACAAGCCGAAGTGCACCAACTGTCAGGGTGAGAATGCCAGCTGGACCCGAGCCTGCCCGGCTGCAAAGGCCGCGTTCGAATCGCAAGCGCAAAAGGATGAATATGCTACAGGTAAATTTGAATCTTATACTCCTTTCACTTTCGCAGATGCGGACTACACCCCGAGCAAGACACTTGAGAGCCGCCCTCGTATGCCAACCATTTCCCCTTCCCACCTGAAAATTAACTACATCCCTGCTACCTCCCCCATCGCCCCCATCGCCCCCATCGTCCCCGATGCCTGAAAGCGCACCTCACAGCAGACTACGGATAAAGCAACAAAACTGCAAGCATGCCAAGGATGTCACCCTTTCACTCATCAACACTACCGACCCACAAGACTAGGACCTGATATTGATCCAAGAGCCCCCTATATTTACCCCAGGTCCTGACTTATGCTAGCGTCCTAACACTGGTACACCCTATACCCTATCCAGGACCCGGATGACCACAACCCTCCTCGTTCTCTTATACTGATTTCAGCCAAACTGACTTCCAACTCTTTTACTCAGATTCACATTGTCTTGCATGTCATCTCAGTGCTCTCAATTGTGACTAATGTGACATGGCAACCAATCCACAGATGCTAGTCAAACTATTCCAATATCAGCTCAGTATATTCATCATTCACATTTTCTTTTACACCTCGCAATTTCTCTTCCATTTACTCTTGCTCATTCCATTTCATTATCATTTTCCACTTACAATTCAGCTCCTTCTTTCCATTTTCAAGTCCAACTCTCAATTCCGATTCACTCATTCAGTTCAACTTCAATTCCAAAATCAAGTTCAAATTCAAAACAAAGATTATACAAAAAAAAATTCCTTAAGTCCAAATACATTTTCTATTCTACACTCCAATATCCAATTCATCCTCATCAACATCATCCCACACAGTACTCAAACCACCCATCCAATTTTCTCAAGTGCCCCGCACTCGAGGTGGCTCAGGCACCAATTCCCTACTCACCGACCTCTGATAAGAAACATGCAAGGCCAAGTTCCTCACTTCCACTCGCAATTCCTCATTGGTAATCTGACCCTCAGAATTTTTGAATCCACTGTTAGCCATCTCTCGACAAAGATCATCGACCGACCATTGAAGTTGGGATTACAGATGAAGTTTGGAGAGATATGGGGGCTACGGATGGTAGAGGGACAACAGGTGGTAGGGGTAAGTGTCAGGGGACTACCGGTTTATCCCCTCTTCCTTCCTTTTCTTCTCTTCATTTCCTTTATTTCTCTTATTCCCTTACTTATATTACTTCTTTAATCATATCTCTATCTTCCCCTTTTCCATTTTTACTATAACCCTTTCTCCTTAATCTTCTTCTGTCTTCCTTGTTGACTGTGACAGGGTTGTTATGTCACAGTCACTGTAGCTATACAGTCGCTGTTTAGGTAAGGGGGTCCTTTGGTTCTTCTCTTCTGGACCTCCCTACCAGGTAAGCAGCTCGCATGTATTTAACTACATTGCCTTTATATATTTACTTCTGGACTTCCCTACCAGTGTCTGGTAGTGCCTGTGGGTAAACTTAGGGTTCAAGTCCCTGGGTTAGGCCCTGGGTAGGTCGCAGGGCTGTGGTGTTTCCCACTGTTAGTCTCCCAGCAGGTACTGGAATAAGTATCCAAGTAGGTTGCCCTTACAGTAAGGAAGCAGGCAGTGGGGATAGTACAGGTGGTGAAGGTGAGGGAGCTGAAGGTAGAGGAGCTGGCGGTGAAGGGGCAGGTAGTGTGGGTAATGAGACAGTAATGCACAGTGTTGGTACCACAGTGGGCAGTGGTGATGACTCAGAAGGTGGAGGAGATGGTTGTGGGGGCTGAGGAGTAGGCAAGTCAGGAAGGAATAGGGGGGTATGCATGCTGGGCTCTATTCTCTCCTTTTTTGAGACACTATAAATATATAGAGGCATCAGACATACTGTTTGGAGAGGCCAAAGGAAGGCTATATGAGCCAGTTTATAGCAAGAAGGAGGCCTTCTGCTTTCTGAATAGCCTGCTAGATATGTTGATGCCAACATAGTTCCTGGTCGATCTGTATATCCAAGAGCCATGCCTCACCAATACATTCAATATCTAGGCAGGTTTGCCTGTGCATAAAGTTAACCCAGGCTAAATCTAGTCTCAGACATTGGAACTTCAAGATTTCAGCTTAAAAGTTATAGGCCATAGACTAGGTCAATTGCTTGTCTAGCATATTGTTGAATATTGTGTCACATTCTTCAAAGGTATTGGCTATGGCCATGAAGAAATTGTTGTCGATGTAGGTACCACCATCTTTATCACCTCCTCAAAGGATGGCCACCAGGCCCTAGCTGTAGATGAGGTAGAGGATCATTGAGACTATTTTCCCTTGACCAATACCATTGTCAATGTCAATGGACAGTGAGGTGAAGTTATCAAACCTTAAGCATAGCCACAAAGAATGATATGATTTCAGACAGGTAATCTAGCCTAGTTATTTTCTTGAGCAGCTGGTCCACTACTACATTGAGAAAGGCATTTGCATATCTAGAAAGATTATGGTTGCCACCTTCCACTTCACCATGCTTCCTTGACCCGGTGAGTCAGATAGAGGAGTAAGTCAATAGTCATCCTATTAGATAGACCCCTAAAGTGGTGGGGTGGCAGCAGATTGTATCTAACTGTGAGATACACTGTGATGTCAGTCATTACCCTTGAGATTACCTTTGCCATTGTATCATAGACTGCAATCAGACAGTAGGCCTTGGCTATAGTATAGTCAGGTTTGTCTGGTTTCCAGAGCACAATTGGTGTCTAGAGCACAATGGTCTTCTAGGAGCACAACCTTTTGGAGAAGTATCCAGTAGTAAGGACTGCCAAGAGACAGGCATGCAGTAGGGGCATGAGGAGGGCCTTGCATTCTTTCAAGACCACATTGGAGATGCCATCCTCTCCTGGGGCCTTGAAAGGCCTGGCTTTGATGATTTGGCAGATGACTTGATGTGTAGCACAGGTGCAGAAATTTTGAACAGCAGAGGGTAGGAGTTAGGTTCTTCAGGTAGATTGAGGAGGTTATGCAGACAAGGTGGAAAAAACAGATCCATGAATAAGGCTGTCTTGTCAGCATCCATGTGTACTTCTAAAACAATTTGACTGTTGGCCCCCTTCTTAAAGAGGGAGGGAGGGAATGCATGCACGAGACCCATTGGAAAGAGGGTTTTTTGCATATTTGCCAACTACTCATACATCTTTCTCTTTAGCCTCTTCAATCCAGCCCTTCCAGTAATCCACTTTGGCCATGCAGGGGCTGAGATGTACATGTTCCTGGCACAGTTTGAGGCATGTTTGCTATCCTCCCAACTAGCTGTAAATCTAGTGCAAAATTCATCTCTGCTCTTACATACATAGTCATTACAGAGCTGAGTGAGGTTTGGATTCCACCAGCACTTGAAGTAGAGGGTGGACCATGCCATGGGAATGGACCCTTTAATGGTGTCTTAAATTGCAGTTGTGAGCTGGTCTATGAAGCCATCAATTTTGGAGGAGTGGAGGGGAGCAGGGAACTAGGGAGACTGGACTTGGTTAGGTTCTCAGAGAGCATCTATCAGAATTTAACCCAGTCTTCCTTCCTGAAGTTGCACCCTGGGGTGGTTTGACATCTGTTGAGCTCCACATCTATCCATGTGTGAATAGATAGATGGGAGGCAGATGGGAGGCGGTTGTCATAGGAGGTGTTACAGGACAGAACTCAGTGGGTTAGGTCAGAGTCACAGAAGAAGAGGTCAAGGGGGTCCACATTCAATGGGAGTCAGATTGAAAGGTAGGAGTGCCAGTAGGGAGTTGGAGTTCTATGTAGTACTGAGTGAGCAGCTACATGAAGTGGTCGGTGTTGTTGCTTCTGCACCACCAAGCTTGATTTGGGTCCAACCATAGCAGGTTGTGCTTGTTGAAGTCTCCAGCCCAGATGGTGGAGGAGTCATGTCTGGTAGGGTGTGCAGAGTATCAGGATTGTAGGTGTAGGAGTGCTGTATCCGTGTCAGGGGGGTTGTAAATGTTGTAAGGTAGCAGACAAACGGTTTCTGCTAAGGTCACGTGATGTGACAGTCATGGTCACAATCGCAAAAATTTTCGTTGTCGAAAAAAAAATTGAAAAAAAAGTATTCTGCTATAGAGGAAGGCAATTTTTTTTGGAAATAATGATTTAGCTACACTATATAATATCAGCCTTGTCCAACTCAGCTAGAATAGTATCTGGCAAGGTACGGTGACCTCGGTATTTCCGACTGGCCCAAGCTGCTTGACTACCTGTGAGGCCTTTCTGATATGCATCCATAAACCGTAATGATCTTGTGGAGAATCTGAAAGAAACAAGTGTCAATAACTGAATGAAACAGCATACAAATGCAATGGGAGTATAACAGATAAGTGGACAAGTGAGATAAGTGCATGACATACCTTCTCATTGAATCCAAAGGCACAGCATTCAGAGAAAGAATAACATTTCTTTCAAGATCAGCTTCTGATGATGATGCAGGAAACTCCCGGTACACCCTCTTAGCAAATCCCCAGCATTGTTCAATGAAGCTGACTTCACAATGGAATTTTGGATAGAAAATCATCTGGTACCCACGTGATTCAACAAGCTCCTCAAGTTTGGATTTCTGCCCAACAAAATCTGGTTCATTGAATAGAATCCGACGGCAACAGCAGTTGGTTTTCCCAGGTACACACTTAAACTGTTGGCATTGTGCCAATAGGTGTGTGGGATCTGGCAAATGTGCTCCATGATCAATACGTTCTTGGATAATTATGCGCATGCCTTTGAACAAACCAGCCTGTGGATGGCCAATTGGAAAATACCATGATTGTGGGGTGTCATTAAGAAATCGCCCATCCTGCATTGGGACTTTGTGCACTGTGCCATTGGGACCTTTGACACTGCATAGGAAGTTAGAGGCTGCATCCTTAGGAGGTTTGACAGGCATGTGCTTGGCTGAAAGTGCATTTGGGCGACGTGCTGTGTGAGTTTTGGCATTATCATAAAAAAACACATGTGTGTCGTCATAGTAATCCTTATCAAGAATGTCCATAGCTTGATTTGCCTGTTTAAGGATTGCATCATTGGTGAAGTAACCATCGCGATTCTTTCCTGCTTTGAACATAACTCTAGTCCTGTCATTGCTGAAAATCATTCATAAGCATGTGGTCTTCTTTGCAATATTGCTTGCAACTGACTCACCTATTTTTTGCTTGTAACCAGCCATAGTCTGGTGACACAAAATCTGCGACCATTTGTGATGGCCCTTCACCTTTTGCATATGGTTTTGCACTCTCACTTGAGTGAACCCAGCGTAAAACACAACGATCATGTGCGTAAACGGTTGATTCATCATGCACCCAGATTATAACAGGCTTATCCAGGCCTTTGGCTGCCTTCCAACTGGTTTCAAGTGTGCCATCCTTGGTCCATTGGCGCATATAGGGTCAGATAGAGGCCACAAATGGGAGAAAGATATTTTGTCGGTAAGCAACAACATCTTCATGCTCATGGCCATCCTTATATTGACCTTTTGGCTCTTTCTTCCAGCGGTAATCCATTTTGGCCATCCACCTGCGTGCTGTTCGTTTAGAAATTGACTTTTTCAAGTTAAGCCTCTCCTTCA
>QLPI01008750.1:0-18504 GCA_003314275.1 Chroogomphus rutilus
GAAAATCTACAAAGAAAAGCATGTATATGCTCTAAATCTTTTTAGAGTTGAACTTTAAAGGGTGTAGACTTGGTACTCTCCTTGACCAAATCCAGAGTCCAGCTTTGATTGACTTGGCTTATCCAATATCAGAGGCATCAATGATTTTTTTAAATAAAAATTAATAAGAAAGTGTAAATATTTCTATGTTATTGTAGGGCAGAAGATGGAGGACGGAAGGCAGATAGACAGGACGAAGAAGTGCCCAGATGCTTAAGGGTGGGCAGTTGACTTGCAATGGCAACTAGGTGATAGTCATTGCTGGGTATTCACAGTCATGAGGACTTGGCTTCAACTTGTGTGTTTCACCCTCCTCAATTGTCTGTCCCTTATTTTAGATTTGTAGAAAATGCAAATACAGTGGGAAGACTAAGTTGATATTTGAACTAGCCAACAGTCCAGTTGAATTTCCGTTTCTAGCACTGAGAACCAGCCCATCATCTGCAAGAATGAGAAGCTGAGCCATGAGCACAATCCTTCACAGCTGTCAAGTACATGTACCGAGATCCTGGTAATTCGGCAGTGCTGACCGAGCAGTCATCTTACTGTACATCCACGTACAAGTGTCCACGCCGCATGTACGTCACTTGGTATGCTGGTCTTGGCTTGGCACATCTGCCACCCACATTCCTTGTCCATTACCCCTCACATACTCTACGCCATTCACCATTCATTAATCCTACCATGCCTACTCCTCATTCCTCGATCCGCCTCACCTCAGGACTTCCTGTCCTTGTTTTATCCTTGGTCACAACCATTGTTTTATAGTCAGGCACTCCATATTGTCTTATCTGTCAAGTGTCGGGTACTGACGGACTTTGGTACTGCCGAGGGGTGTTGGCGAAAGGTCAGGCGGACTATGGCCAAGTCCTGCAGGCCAAAAGTAGTGGCGTTGGCTTCAACGTACTTGTGCGTTGCGCCCTACTTGCCGTGCATGCCACTGTATTTGCAACAGACAGATACTCGGGGGGATGCTGAGGATGCCGGCCCGAGTCGAGAACTTAACAGAAGGGAAGAAGGTAGAAGGGCCTAAGCCTAGTCGATACCCAGAATGAGGAAATATGTACATGCATGTCCTACTTATATAGGTTAAGAAGCGACATGTGGAATAAGGAATGTGGAACAATAAGGTATGCAGAGCATGTGGTTATTGTCCACAGCGAGTAAAATTAGAATAAGGAATGTAAGATGGGGATAAAAACAATAAAGGACAGAATAATAGGACGTGCCCTAGGATAGGACAATAAGAAATGCCTGATTATAAAACAAGGCTGTAGCCGAGGATAACACAAGGGCAGGAAGTCCCAAGGTGAGGCGGACCGAGGGGTGAGGAGTAGGCGTGGGATGGGAATGAGGAATGTGACCGATATGTGTGTCTAGCCGAGAACAACTCATGGAGTATTTTAGTTGGTACCACCGAGTTACCGGATCCTCGGTACATGTACTTGACATTATCCCTGGCCACATTCCTATTATTCTATCCTTTATTGTTCTATTCCCATTTGCATTCCTTCATTCTAATTTTACTCATTGTGGACAATACCCACATGCTCTGCATACCTTATTGTCCCACATTCCTTATTCCACATGTTGCTTCTTAAACCTATATAAGTAGGGCATGCATGTATATATTTCCTCATTCTGGGTATTGACTAGGCCTAGGCCTAGGGAATGGCACAGGTCACCTACGGGTCAAATGTGGGTGACCCGTACCTGACCCATGGGAAACCCAAACCCATCAACCCATGGGTTTTTTCCCATGGGTCGACGGGTGTCAGGTGCATGCCGCACCTGCATGCACTGACACAAACACGCCGTATGCACATGCGATGTACGACACGAACGCACCATATGCACACACAATGTGCGACATGAACATGCCATATGCGCCCGCGATATACGACATGAATACACCATATGCACACATGACGTATGACATGAACACGCCATACGCACACGCAACATACGATACAAATGCACCGCATGCATGCGTGTCATACGCATGCGCATACAGTGCATTGGCATCGGCGCGTGCACATGTGGCATGTTGGTATCGGTGTGTTGGTGTTGGCACGTGCGCATATGGCATGTTGGTGTTGGCATGTGCACGTATGGTGCATTCGTGTCGGCACGTGCATGTCATACGTGTGTGCGTATGGCGTGGTCATGTCGTACACGTATATAGTTGAGGGGGTGGGTTGGGCCAGGTCACGGGTGCTCTCAGCTTGACCCGCACCCAAACCCAGGGGCACCTGACCCGGTGACCCATGTGGGTTAGCCTAACCCGTGCTATTCCCTACCTAGGCCCCTTGTCTCCTCTTTCCTCTGTAAAGTCCTCTACTTGGGCCGGCACTTCAGTACCCCCCAAGTACTTCCTCTGTCCCAAATTGGTGGCATGCATGGCAAGTAGGGTGCAATGCACGAGTACGTTGAAGCCAAAGCCACTACTTCTGGCCTGCAGGACTTGGCCATTATCCACCCGACCCCTTGGCATTACTGAAGCCTGACAATAGCATAGGCTACTAGGACTGATATTGGTATTTAGTCCCCTTTTAGGTACTTAGACTCTATTACATAATCTTCTATGATAAGCTGAGCCTCTCTGTCTAGTTGCAACTCATTTCATTACAAATTATGCACCCATCTCTTAAAATAACCCTTTTTAGTTCATGAAAATCCCAAAGTGCAGCCCATACTGTATTCGTGGGCCATTGCAAGATTAACTAATGAGCACAGTTGAAACATGAGATAGGTACTACTAAATATACCTATAGTAGCATCTGTCATCAATTCTGTTAGAATTAAAAAGTTAAAGTAATAAAGACAAAAGCCTGTTGTACTTAAAGATTGTGTGCAAGGAATATTAAAGAATGGACTTGAATGTTAAATAATGTGACTGTGAAAATTGTGAAACTAGTTATTATTTCTGGACATTTTACTACCTATTTATACAAGAATACATAGGAGTAAAATGACGATGAGAAGTGGGAGAATTATTTATCATGATTAAATTATGAGAAATGATTAATTATTGGGGATGTGGAAATAAGAAACAAGTACAGTGTCCAGTCCATGTGTGACGGTCTGGATGCAGTCTCAGCTCGATGTTGCTGTTAGATGGCTGGAGTGGCAATCTCTTGGCTCGATGTGGTGGGATAGTGTATATGCATGTGTTTGCACCTTGACTTGACTCAGTTCGAAATCATGGCTTGACTTGTATATGTGTAATGCGTCTGTATCTCGAAAACTCCGCTCAACTCGTTAGTAAATGAAATAAGATAAATAAGGATGCTTAAGTGTAATTTCAACAAATTCAGCCCCAGTCCAATTCCAGAACAACTTTTGACCAATGGAGCCACTTGAAACGGTGGTACAAGAACAATTTGTAGAACCAATAAGCCAGTTAAATTCCCAACTTGAACACCTTCTTATTTATAGAAAGACCTTTCACATTGGTGGAAAAGTTCATCAAATCACACAGCTTCTCTTTTTACAACTGCACACCACTTGCAACTAAAGTACTGAGAATACTAAAGAGATGAGATAGCCAAATGTCCAAACCATATCTCATATTCTGTACACAGAATGACAAGGGCTACTAGTTACGGAAGGGCACCTAGTCCCAGTGTTTGAATGGAATGGTTGCATATTCGCCATCATCAAGTGAAGCCTGGGCTATGACAGGGTCAGCGCCAGCCAAAGGTACCTTCAGGCCTATTGCAGTGAGGTTGATAGGCTGAGGAGCATTTGCAACAGTCATGCTCATGTTGAGAAGGGGCGAGAGGAAGACTGGTCCACCCCCTACACCTGTAGCAGAAACGTCTGGTGCCAGGAAGGAGACATAGAACTAGGCATTAAGGGGACCAGGAATTGGTCTGCTGATATTGAGAAGTTGAATGTTAGTGTGATTTTCATAGCATGTTTGTTTGGTGACAAAATCGAAGACATTGGCCAAGGTCCTAAAGAGGTGTCAGCACCATACTGAGGAAAAATGAGGGGGCTAACTTGTTGGTGTTGCAACGCCCTAAAGAGTCGAGTTTCCAGTTGTTTTGGACTGTGCTGAGAGATGAATAGTGGGCTCGGTATCATTGCTGGACTGGATAGAACTCTGCGAACCTTGGGTACTTATCTCTGTTTGACATCCCCATCATTCACACTCTACAATCACACATACAGCATTACTGCTTCAAGTGTGATCCCTGTGATTAACCCCAAAGAGGGGATGTCATCTCGATTCAAGTTCATGATAAACAAATGGAATTCGTGTAGTGTACCGAATTAACTCGGTCCCAGTTCAATGGTTGAGTAGGTCAAACAAATTTGATCTGTGATCTAAGAATGGTGAATCTCTGATGCAGGATAAACGGTCAAGTGTTCTTATTGATCCCAAGCCACACTTTGTGTTCTTTCGTTATGCTTCTACATGGAAGATCAGGAACGTTTGAGCACCCCTCTCAGGAACAAATCTCCGGATCTAGATACCTGCTTATTGAATATTGATCTAATTTAATTGTCTATTAATTCATCTTCGAGCCCTGCCTGGCTTCCTCCATGGGTCCAGTAAGAATACCCATCAAGTCTCGCTCCCAGGCATCTTATATGATGAATGGTAAGTCAACCCTAGTAAATATAAAAATACATAACATTTGATCTGACCCGATCTATACATCTGAGTGCTACTCAATGAATGTTCCTGTGGCACGTATGAGCTTTAGAGTTTAACAAGGATGGGGTACCTATAGGAAATATGTACCAAGTCAGACAATTCAGCCTGCACTGCCCCCAGATGTTGGCAAAGTGGTGTGCTTCAGCACCAAGTTGAACAGTGCTGTACTTCAGTGCCAAGTTGCACAGCCCTTATCAACTTGTGTATAACACCAGCCTTCTGCATTTCGAACCACCTCAATCTTTCGCCACTACCCTGTACCATGAATGTTCGAAGTTCCATCCTTCGCTTGGGAGATTCACACTACAATTCGAGTATCCCTCAGCCTGAGGAGGATGAAGTACCCAATGCAGAGGGACCAATAAGGCATAGGGTTTGTGAGGCTGCAGAGGTGTACCAGGATTCTGATCTGAATTCTGCTGGTGAACACATCTCGGATGTATGGCATGGTGATGCAGGGTTTGAAAGGGTTGTCACGTCTGCTGCCACAAATCATCTTCCCAACCAATTACTTCCTACCACCGTGACACGAACCTCAATGCTTATGAGTCACCCCTCGAATGCACCCTCAATCATGCGAATGACACAGATAAAGTCGAATGCTAATCAATCAAATGCCAGGTGCGTGTTTTGTTCGCTTCCCCTTTATTCCTTCATGAAAGATTAATAATACTTTTTACAATACTTTTAATGTGCACCGGGATGTTTTTACACCACAGCTCTCAGCCTATCTTGAACATTTTTAAATGCATATTACGGCTGGAGCAGAAGAGCGGCAGCAGGATTAGAGAACCTCAAAGCCAGAAAACAAGCAAATGCATCAAGGTATGTCCCATCCGATATCCCTGAATTTCTGTCCTTCCACACCTGACCATTATGTCAGAGGCACAATCTACCTCTTTGCTGTTGATAAACTTCAAAATGCAGGAGAGCCAATATGTGAACCGGCTTGTTGAACAATGTGGTATATACAATGTACTAAAACAAGTCACATTGTCTATTGCAGATGCCAAGGGAAATGTGAATATACATTTAGGAAGTGAGATTATCTTTATTCCAGCCATTGATTCCCCTCTGACAGCACATGCACCTTGAAGGTATAAATAGTCATCCAATACCCATGTCCTCAGGTTCCTTGGATGATCCCAATGCACGTAACATTGAAGTTTTTTGGAAACTCAGTGTGCTGACATCCAATTTTAGATACTCATTTACATGCAGAAGGATATCAACCTCCTGCAGACGATTACTCAACAGTGTGTCTATTTCTCTGACAGAACAAATTTTGTTATAGTAAAGCTGCATAAAGCGAAACAACCTGATGGTCAAAGAGTTCTTGTAAAAACATATCATGGCTCGCTGTCTCAATCAAAGACAACCCTAGTATGTCCCCATTTTGTTACAGACCCTTGGCCATTTGTAATCATGTCGTAGTTTGAGCAAAACATCTCTTTGCACAGAGATATCATGTGAGTTGTGGTTGGAGATTTGGTGTAACAAATGCTAATCACTTTATTGAAGGGATCCTGTGATATTGCAGAGTCTCAACTGTTGGGAGGATTTGTGTTCCCTTTTTCGAAATGGTAATGAATTCGTTTTCTGAATTCAACCTTTCTGACAATCTCTAGAGTGACGGCCTTTGTGTTACTGTGCAGAGAGGACATGATCGACCCCAGTGGAAACTGATATATGCTGGTTAATTATCGGGTGGAGACAGCGGCAGATATGTAAGTTGCCATATTTGCCGATAGATGATCCCAGTCGGATCATATCTGCCCCATGGATTTCTATAGACAGATAATTTTATACCAGGAATGTAAGATATCTTCGAATACTGACATTGGAAGGGTATGGTGCATTTCAAATGAAATATGTACAACAGACTACCGTGATCATGAGCAAGACTGGGATCATCTATTGGCAAATATGGCAACTTACCATTGGGTCATTGTCTCCACCTGACAATTCACCAGCATATATCAGTTTACACTGGGGTCGCTCATGTGCTCCTTGCACAGTAACACAAAGGCTGGCCCACTAGAGATTGTCAGCAAGGTTGAATTCAGCACATTAATTCATTACCATTCCACCAACAGGGAACACAAATCCTCCCAACAGTTGAGACTCTGCCAATGCCTAGTCATGGATAATACTATAAATAATTATTTGTGCAACTGCATGTGTCATACCAGAACTGATGTCTGCTGGTCCAAAAGGTGTATCAATACCAATACAACATCACAAACCATGTCACAGAGTCCATATATAGACTCCACTGGGTTTGATGACAGCGTCTGTGTGACCCAACTCTCCAAACTCTCGAGATTTTTTCCCGGCATGTGATATACTGCGAACGGGATTCTGCAGGTGATTCTGCTCGCTCCAATGAGCTGCAATATGGAAGGGTCCCTGAAATAAACCGATCAGCATTTGTTACACTGAATCTCCAGCCACAACTCACATGATATCTGTCAGGTCTCGGTACTGCCAATGGTACTGTCGGGACTGGCCAAGTCCTACAGGCCAGTTGGGGTGGCTTGGCTTCAACGTACATGTGCATTGCACCCTGCCTCCTGTGCGTGCCACTAACTTGTAACGGAAAAGATACTTGGGCAGATGCTGAGGGTATGGGCCCAAGTAAGGACTTCTGAACAGAAGGAGGAGAGTAGAGAGGTGTAAACCTAGTTGATACTCAGACTGAGGAACTATGTACACACATCTACTACTTATATAGGCTGAGAGGTGGAATGTGGAATAAGGGTGGCATAAGACATGGAAAAAAGAATAAGGTATGAAGACCATGTGGAGGTATTGTCCACAGCAATTTAGAATAGAATAATGCGAGAGTAAGACAATGAAATATAAGCAGGTGAGATTGTGGAAAAGAATAAAACAATAGGGCTGCGAGTAAGTGGCAATGAATAGTGAACATCCCAAGGGTAAGCGAGTGAGGGGAAGGACAGGGAGTGTAGGGATGATAAAGAATAGGGGGTTGGGGAAAGGATAATGAACCAGGTGATGAACTGGGTATACCAAGCCAAAACCGTGCACTATGGGATGATATGAGTAAGGGTCAGTCGGTCGGTACTGCCGAGTAAGTCAGAGCATGGTGTGTGGTTGTGACAATATCTCTGCGCAAACAGATTTCTCACTCAAACTATGACATGATTAAAAAATGGCGAAGAGTCTGGAAAAAAATAGGGGACTTACGAGGGTTGTCTTCCATTGAGAAGGCAACCTATGATACATTTTTACAAGAACTATTCGACCATCAGGTAGGTCTGCTTTATGCAGCTTGACTGTGACTGAGGTGATGGATGAGTTCAAGCAAGGATGCAGATCCACGTCATAGTGATTTATCGTCTCAAGAAGGTTAATATCATCACGTGTATAAGTTTGTATCTGTGATTGAGCATCAGCATACTTGTTGACTGTTAACAAGTATCCTTAGTGCTAAGTCAAACACTAAGTTGTCATTGCTTAACTACCTGTTAACAAGTATCTACTAAACATCATTAGTGATACTGAGAGAACTCCATGAGAATGATACTTGCTTACCCTTAGTGCTAAGTCAAACACTAAGGGAAGCAAGTCGCGCTACTATACTATATATACTGTAGTCCGTTGTTGTTTCCACAACAACGGTGCCCATTCTGGATTAGGACATGCCCTATACCCAGAGTCCGTGTCACCACATCACACTGTGACATTGTGTGACATGCAGCGGATAGAGCAATAAAATGAACATAGATAAATGAACTGGGTATCAGAGAATATGAGATGGAACAATAAACCTCAACACTCCTCCTCCATCGAATGATCCTCTATACCTAAGGCCGTCGCATGGATATGGTGTATTGCGGGGGTCAGTCGCTTCGTCAAAGTGTCTGCAGTCATTTCAGCAGTGGGTGTGTAGACTAGTTTGATGTTCCCTTTGTCTAAGTGGTCTTTAATAAACATCTGCTGACCTTGAATGTGCTTCATCTGCTGGAGAGTCTTCTGGCTGTTAGCAAATGCGATCGTCGATTGATTGTCTTGGTGTATATGGGTTGGTTTGATGACATTCAGTCCCAGCTCCTCCAGAATCTTCCGAGCCCAGAGTACCTCCTTCGTGACTTCTGTAAGTGTGATGTATTCAGCTTCTGTGGTAGAGAGAGCAATCATAGTTTGCTTTCTTGAGGCCCACGCGAAGGGGCCGTTCCCTAGAAATACCACATAGCCCAAAGTTGACTTCCTGTCCTCTGTATCACCAGCAAAATCCACGTCTGCATAAGCATATAACTCAGCTGACCCTCCTAATGTGAGCTCTTGGTGCCGTGTGGTATAAACAAAACGTAGGATCCTTTTTGCAGCTTCCCAATGGATTGTCCTATAGTTATTGAGATATTTTGAAAGGAGATTTACGGAATAAGTAATATCTGGTCTAGACACTAGAGAAGCAAACATGAGGCTCCCAATGATTTCTCTATATGGCAATTCAGCCACCTGGTCCCTATCCTCCCCCCTGGTGGCTGATAGAGGAGAGGTCAGATCCATGCCTAGTGGGAGCGGTGAGTAGATGGGCTTTGCATCAGTTACATTGAACTTCTTTGCTATCTTTTCAATATACTCTCGTTGCAAGATGTAGATGGTCTTCGCCTCCACATTTCACCTGATCGCCATCCCAAGGATCCACTGCGCCGGTCCCTCACTTGAGATCCCAAATTTGGACCTAACCTGGTCCTCCAGTTCAATGAGCCGGTGCAATGTCCCTACCGTAGTTGAGTCGTCGACCCAAAATCCAACGATGGCCCAAGAGTCGTCCTCCTCCCAGTTCCTATAGAAGAGCGCACGATCAAAATCTGAACATGTCCATCCGATGTCGCCGACCATGAAATCCAGTAGTGTGTGACACCACTCGTTGCCTCCTTGCTTTGTTCTGTACAACGCCTTGAGGAGCCGCATGGGCAGGTATTCCTTTCCAGGGATCTCGAATCCCTCAGGTTGCCATACCCATACCTTCTTGTGCATTGTGCCATGGAGGTATGCTGACTTGATGTTGAATTGGCACATGTCAGCACCTGTCGCTGCTCCGATGGCCAGTAGTAGACGTAGGGTTTCCCAATGGATGACCGGTGCATAGGTATCGGTGAAATGGATGCCAGGTATCTGATCATAGCCTTTTACAATGATCCTGACCTTTCTTTTGACTACCAGGCTGTCCCTCCTCCCCATTTTTAACGTGGTTCCGGTCTTGATGACCTTAGTACCAGGGGGCGGCTCCTCCGGTTCTCCAAAGACGTAGTGGTGGACGATATTCTTCCACTCGGCTTGCCTGGCCTCCTCCCATGCCGCTCCTTCCTCCCCAGGCATGTCGAGTGCCTCCTTGACGGTCTGTGGGTCGCCTTTGGCGAATGCCATCATGGATGCTTCGTCCTCGAGCATCGCCATTGCCGTCGGCCGGTTGCCTCCTCGATTGAGGCCCAATCGCGTCAAACCTCCGGGATAGTCCGGGATTGCAGACACATGTCTAGATGTGTTGCGATCCAGATTCGGTGAGTTGCCAGGTGCATTGTGCATGTCGTGCAGTGCACGACCGACGCTATGTGACTCGGTATCGGTCATGGTTGATGCAGGTGCGCAATCACCGGTAAGGTGATCGCCCTTCGTTTTTGCATTTGTGATGCCGCTGTCTCCAAAGAGGGCTGGTACAGTGGGCGTGATCGCCTTTTTGTGGAAAATGAGGTCACGTGCCTTTTCAATTTTCTTCCCACCAGGATACCATATGAGATACCCTGACTCGTAAGGCTCATACCCCACCATGTAGCCCCCTTGGGACCTTGCATCCCATTTCTTCCTCTTCTCCTGGGGGACAAAAATGCTGACAGGGCATCCGAATACCCTCATGTGACTAAGATCTGGCACTTTGCCAGTCAGGGACTCGATAGGGGTCTTCCCTTTGTTGCGTCTCCTAGGTGAGCGATTTCTGATATACGCCATTGTTTTTACAGCAACTGACCACATTGCTTTGGGAAATTTGGCAGCATACATTATACTCCTTGCCCCTTCAGTTATAGTCCGGATGGCCCTCTCAGCAATTCCATTTTGCTGGTGAGTGTATGGCACAGATGTGAATAGGGCTATGCCCTTCAACTTGAGGTAGCTCTGCAATCCCTCTTTCACAAATTCCATCCCATTGTCGGCCATTATGGAGCATACCTTAACGTTGTAGCTGGTCTCAAAGGTATTGATAAATTCCTTGAGTTTGGGATTGACTTCTGTTTTGCTAGCCAGGGCTTCAACCCAGATGGCCCCCGATGCATCATCCACAACGATGATGAAGCACTTCTTTTCATTGAAGCTTGTCATTTCCATGGGGCCTGCTAAATCTACATGGATCTGCTCCCCTGGTTGTTTGGCCCTAGTGTGTCCCACTTTAAAAGGTAAGCGGTGCAGTTTCCCTTGCATGCAGGCAGTGCATGCCGGTAAGTCTGACCCATCTTGATCAAATTTGATCCCAGTTTCTTCATTTCTGGCTAATTTGCGTACGGCCCCAGTACTGAGGTGTCCTAAATGTTGGTGCCACCTCATGATGTCAGTTGAGTCACTGAAATTACACATGTATAGTTTATCTCCCAGTTCTTCCAAGGTATACACTTCTGGGGCCGCGTACATACTCCTCGGCGGTTGTATGATGTCGAGCGTAAGGGGGTAAACTTTCCCTCTTTTGCCTACCCTTGCTAATATTGAGCTATCAGGGTTTTTGATAGTCCAGGTTGATTTGTGGAAAGATATGTCAAATCCATCCTTCTCAAGTTGCAAGGGTGCTAACAGCCGTGTATGGATTCTAGGTACCCACTGAACATTAGGGATGGCAGCCTCTGAATCCATGCCATTGTTTCTTACGATGAATCTCATAGTGCCTTGCCCTAGTAATTCCACCTTGTTGCTATCCGCTGCCATGATTACCTTCGGTGTTATATATGCCTGGTAATCATGGAGGTCCTCCTGCACCGGTATGTAGTGTCCTGATGCCCCAGAGTCGATCAGGCATATCGCTCTGTTGGTCTCCACCTCACTGGCTGCGGTTGCAACTTCTTCAATGACTGAGAACATTTCCCTTTTGGAGGATAGTCCTGGGGAATCCTTTGGTGAGTCGGCTTTTGTATCAGACTTTGACTTGTCCTTTTTCTGATCACCGCTGCCTCCTCTATTGGTGCAGTATTTTGCAGAGTGGCCTTTCTTGCCACATGCATAGCAGGTGACTTTCTTCTTGTTCTAACCGTCACCTTTAGGAGTTTTGCCTGTGCCGCTGCCTCTCAGATCCTTTTTGGTAGGTTTGTGATTCTTCCTTTGTATAGAGAAGGCCGAGTTGAACCCTGATTCACCTTTAGACTCATATTTCAGCTCTATTTGCCTAAGTCTAGACACTAGTGTGTCTATGGTGTCATTCGTGTAGTTTATCGACACGACGAATGGGTCCAGTTCTTTGGGGAGTAAGTTGATAAAATAGGTGAGGTACTGTGGTTCAGCGATAGTATGTCCAGTGTTGCTGAGCTTCCTTCGGAGTAGGTCCATCCTTGACTTGTGGTCCATGATGCCCTCTCCTTCAAACTTTGCATTCACCATCTCGGTAAGTAGGACCGCTTGGTTCCCCCCCTGTTGATTGCTCATATTCCTCACTAAGGTTACCCATGCAACCACAGGGTTGGAGGTGCCCATGATTGGCAGCCTCTGATCATCCTCTACCCGGAACTTGATCTCTGCATACGCCCTGTCAGTCTGGACTGCCCATGCCTTTGCTAACTTCTTCTCATCTACAGTCATATTAAGGGGGTCGACTGCGATTGGGGGTGGCAATTGCCCCATGATGAACTCCCACTGTGCGAGCATCTTCAGCTGGGTTTCCATGTTGGACTTCCAGGAGAAGTAGTTATCTTTAGTTAGCTTTGGGAATAAGGCATAGCTAGATGCACCAGTTGTCTCATAGTCCTTAATCTCTTTGAGGGTTAGGGGTGTAGTCATTCTCAGTGTACTTATGTAGTCTTCTGGTTGATAGACAATTGAGCGGGGGGGATTGTGAGTGTTGAGCTAGATGATGATATGTTCTTTTGGCAACTAGTAAAGCGTGGGGCCCATAACCTGTTGACTGTTAACAAGTATCCTTAGTGCTAAGTCAAACACTAAGTCATCATTGCTTAACTACCTGTTAACAAGTATCTACTAAACATCATTAGTGATACTGAGAGAACTCCATGAGAATGATACTTGCTTACACTTAGTGCTAAGTCAAACACTAAGGGAAGCAAGTCACGCTACTATACTATATATACTGTAGTCCGTTGTTGTGGAAACAACAACGGTGCCCGTTCCAGATTAGGACATGCCCTATACCCAGAGTCCGTGTCACCACATCACACTGTGACATCATGTGACATGCAGCAAATAGAGCAATAAAATGAACATAGATAAATGAACTGGGTATCAGAGAATATGAGATGGAACAATAAAACTCAACAATACTGCGTTTCCAAAAAAAAAAAAACAATGTTATGTGCATCGGGATCATCTAAGACACTCAAGGACATTGGTATTGGCTGACTATTCATACCTTCAAGGTGTATGTGCTATCAGAAAGGAATCAATGAGTGAAACAAATTATAATCTCACTTCCAAAATGTATATTGACATTTCCCTTCACATCTGAAACAGAAAATGTGACCTGTTTTAGAACTTTATATATACCGCATTGTTCAACAAGCAGGTTCACAGATTTGGCTATCCTGCATTTGAAGTTTATCAATGGCGAAGATGTGGATTGTGCTTCTGACATAATGGTAAGGTGTGCAAGGACAGAAATTCAGGGATATCAGATGGGGCATACCTTGATGCATTTGACCACTTGTTTTCTGGCTTTGAGGCTCTCTAATCCTGCTGCCACTCTTCTACTCCAGCCGTAATATGCATTTAAAAATGTTCAAGATAGGACAAGAGCTGTGGTGTAAAACCATCCCAGCACACATTAAGAGTATTGTAATACGAATTATTAATCTTTCATGGAGGAATAAACAGGAAGCAAACAAAACACATACCCTGCATTTGATTCATTAGCATTTGACTTTATCTGTTTCATTTGCATGGTTGAGGGTGCATTCGACGGGCGACTCATGAGCATTGAGGCTCACATAGCGGTGGTAGGAGGTAATTGGTCAGGAAGATGATTCGTGGCAGCAGACGTGACAACCCTTTCAAGCTCTGAGTCACCCTGCCATACATCCGAGACATGTTCACCAGCAGAATGTAGATCAGAGTCTTCAAACACCTCACAAACCCTATGCCCTATTGGTCCCTCTGTGTTGTATACTTGATTCTCCTCAGGCTGAGGGATACTCGAATTGTGGTGTTTATCTCTCAAGTGAAGGATATAACTTTGAACATTCATAGTGAAGGGCGGTGGCGAAGGATTGAGGTAGTTCGAGAGGTGGAAGTTATACACGAATTGATAAGGGCTGTGCAACTTAGCACTGAAGTACAGCACTGTGCCAACATCTGAGGGCAGTGCTGGCTGAATTGTATGACTTCAAATATATGTTCCCTAGGTAAGCTGTCATTCTTAAACTCTAGAGCTTATATGTGCCACAGGAACATTCATTGAGTAGCACTCAGATGTCTGGATCAGGTCAAATCAAATGTTATTTATGGCTATATTTACTAGGCTTTGCTCACCATTCATCAAATAAGACTCATGGTCCATGAAACATGTACTTTCAATGAGACATTTTGGAAACAACGTGAATTTCAGAATCATTCATTACCTGGCATGGGGGATTCAGTGTGACCAGGCTGTGGAATGCAAATTAGGAGAGAGTTCAGAAATAGCATGAATGCCTAAAGAATCAAACACTGGACTGATACCAGTATTAGGGATTGCTCACTAGTCATACAACTATGGTAATGGACAGGCCTGGATGTCAAGTGTCGGTTACTGACGGACTTTGGTACTGCCGAGGGGTGTTGGCAAAAGGTCGGGCGGACTATGGCCAAGTCCTGCAGGCCAAGAGTAGTGGTGTTGGCTTCAATGTGCTCGTGCGTTGTGCCCTACTTGCCGTGCGTGCCACTGTATTTGCAATAGACAGATACTCGGGGGGATGCTGATGATGCCGGCCCAAGTCGAGGACTTAACAGAAGAGAAGAAGGTAGAAGGGCCTAAGCCTAGTCGATACCCAGAATGAGGAAATATGTACATGCATGTCCTACTTATATAGGTTAAGAAGCGACATGTGGAATAAGGAATGTGGAACAATAAGGTATGCAGAGCATGTGGTTATTGTCCACAGCGAATAAAATTAGAATAAGGAATGTAAGATGGGGATAAAACAATAAAGGACAGAATAATAGAATGTGTCCAAAGATAGGACAATAGGAGGTGCCAGACTATAAGACAAGGCTCGTAACCGAGGATAGTACAAGGACAGGAAGTCCTGAGGTGAGACGGACTGAAGAATGGTCAGATGGTATAGCGGATGCACTGAGCCGAGAACAGCATATCAAGTGACGTGCATGCGGCACGGACACTTGTTCGTAGATGTAGGATGTTTGCTTGGTCAGCACTGGCGAATAATCGGGACCTCGGTACGTGTACTTGACACTGGAACAACGAGACAATATCAAGGAGCCAGCGGGGTGTGTGAGTTTAAGGGAGAAATCATAATTGGGCATTTATATGATACAACTTGTGACACAAACCCAAATGGATGAAATCTTGTTTTGTGTGAAAGAGGGCATGCCGAGAAGATCTGGAAGCTCAAAAAAATGCTTCAAGAATCTGGACTGATTTTTGTAAGAAAATCTTCAAATTACGAAACAAGATAGGATGAGTACCAATATTATTCAATGAACGAGATCAATATTACCGCCTCACCGCTGCTTGACCTTTGTGTTCGAATATTAGGACAGTGCAACGACCATGAGCTTCTAGATGATACCAGAGGCTAAATATCTGGTGCATAATTACATGGAAACACTGTCAAAAATATAATTTGCACTCCTTGTTATGTGACTGGCTGTTTCTGGTTCTGGGTTCCATAATTAGCTCTCAGTGTGAAATGAAAATTTCTTAGTCACTGGTGCTTACATCTCACCCATTTTCCCTCCAAGATATGTAAGCCCGCCTTTTATCTGTCCATATAGTCTAGATGACTCTTGTTCAGGTGGAATAGGTACATTAATATCTTATTCAAAGGTGAGATGTACACATAAGCCCAAATCCCACCCTCCATCAGGCCAGCCTCGCAGGAAACATCACGCATCCCCTCGACCTCACCAAAGTCAATCTAAACGAGTCCTGATATAATGGACAATATCATCGCTCCTAGGAGATCTCTGGCAACCTCATGTTCCAGATGACCTATTACCTGTTTCCCTTTTATGAGTATGATGAGACTATGAAATTTCTCAATATGATTGAGTATTCGCAATGTTGAGGTTCCCTAGAAGAATAGCCACTTTGACCGACTTGGGATGTGATCTTGATATTGATGTGTGGCAGCATATGCCAGCACATTCTGTCCAGCAGGGAGTATAGACAGTGCAGGTACGTGTTTGAGATACTGGGGTTTCAGAGAGGACCACTGGCATATGTGTTTTGACGTTGAAGGTTCATGCTAATTTCTGGGTCTGTTTAACAGGTGACTGATTAAGTGTTTTCCGGTTTTCCTAAAGTATGGGTGTGCACTGTCCCTTCTATCAGGTGAATTGTGCAAATAGTGAGATGGATGTGTATGTAGTTTGTAGAATCTCTGGATTCATGCAAAAATGCTGATTATTAAAGTATAAGGTGACGATGCGAAACCTCCCAACACAAGTTTCAACTACAAGAACTCCTTCGATCATTGTTTAGAGGTGCTGTATACTCATGCATTGTTTTTTTTTTCAATTTTATCGCATTTATGAGTTATTTCATACATTTGAATTATTTAGTGCTTCTTTTCTCACATTAGTTGTACTTCTGGCTTTATATTCAAAATCTGCTTGATTGTTTGGCTTATCTGTTTCATATCTATTCTATTAGGAGCGGCATTCGGAAGCTTGTATACTAGAATATATCCGATATACCCTTGATATTCTGGATCCCAAGCTACACTTTGTGTTCTTTGGTTATTCTTCCACACAGAAGATCCAGAATGGTTAAGCACTGCTCTCTGAAGCAAATCCCCAGATCTAGATACCTGCTTATCGAATATTGATCTAATTTGATTGTCCGTTAATTGATCTTCAAGCCCTGCTTGGCTTCCTCCATGGGTCCGGTAAGAATGGCCATCGAGTCTCGCTCCGAGTGTTAAATCCGTGTGTCAGTGCTTAGCTAGAGACTTCCGGAAGGATTTTCGGAGGGTTCCGAATGGTTTCCGAAGGGGGGTTTGTATTCCAGGGACGGAGGGACTAAGGGTCGGAATTGGAATCAGAGCGGACGGAAGTCGGAGACGCCGGGGGTCTTGGGACTGTTAATGGTATAGGGTGGTATGAGTGGTTCGAGGTCGCAGGGACTTGGCTTCAACTTATGTGTTGCGCCCTCCTCGATCGTCTGTCCCTAATTTCGGAGAGTCAGAAAGTTTACCGGAACTTAATTGGAAACTATGACGCAGAATTAAGTCGATACTGGCAAATAGTCCAGTTGACTGGTGACTTATATACATGTATCTAGTCTTGTACTATCTTTTGCCGAGTAAAGACAAGGGGGGAAGAGAGTACAAGGGGCAATATAAAACAAAGAACAAAGGAGTGAGGTATGTGGTGATCCTGCACATCGTCTATCAAAGGAGCAGAACCTTGACTTCGGAATCTTTGGAGGTTCGGAAACACGGAACCTCGGAATGATGTATCGGATATCCGGAAATCAGTTATTCAGGCTTTGAGCATTCGGAAAGGTCTCGGAAATGGTGCGGGTGGTTGTGGGGTTTAATGTGGGTTTATTTGGCGGCATGGGCCATAACAGTATCCCTCCACTAGGACTGAGCCCTCGAGGTCCTAAGCTTAAATTGAAGCGGTAATTAAGACAGACATTACTGCAGGGGTTCTTTGACGGTTCCCTGGGATTTTTTGATCAATAAGTGCTGATGGTTCGTCTGCATATAAAAAGGGGTGTTCACAGAACTAGAAGGGGCCTTTCCTCAATGGAGAACACGGATCCACAACCTTTGGAAAACCTCGGGGATTTTTCCTGTACCCCCCTCTATGGTTCGGGGACAAGTAAGGCCCATTATTTACACACCCTTGACGAGGAGTTGACCCTTCTCCACGCCCGTACCATTAGGATCTGTGATTATTATGGTGAGTGGTGCCTTTGTTGGAGCCTCTCTTTCCTGATTCCTGTAGCGAGCCATTATATGAGGCCATCACCATCTGGGGCTGTTCCTTGTCGGGATCTGGAGCGGGGCAAGACTTCTGGCGAGTGGGGGGCAGAAACAAGTGGCCCGGAGGTACTCGGGTGTATTTCCATGTATCTGTTTCATCTGGACAGGTACCGGGAGGACCTGCGCCAACTCTTGGACTATTTCAGGCGCTATCATTGTCGTATGTCCAGCTTGACAGCTGCCGGGGCTGGCATAGAGGAAGTGAGGTTATGGGGGAGCCTTACTGACACGTTAACATCCTTCCTGATGGCGGATTGGGGGCTTGATGCCTCCTTTCTGGAGGACGTAGATCAGTTGCTTGTCTGCTTGGGTCATGGGTCGGGTGGTTCTGATGGGTGTCCAGGTTTGGTGCAGGCCGTGAAGGGTTTGAGTGATCAAAACGAGGGTGTTTGATTAGTTGTTTGTATGATT
>QLPI01008750.1:18626-35186 GCA_003314275.1 Chroogomphus rutilus
CAGATGTCCCATGGTCGCCTGATTTCCGTGGTTGGGGCCGTAGTGGTCGTGGGGTCATGGAGATCGTAGCGTTCATTCTACTGGATTGTCGCTTTGGATGGGGGTAGTATTGTTGGGATTTGGGGAGTGTCCTGCAACTCAAGTCTCGGTTGAAATTGTTGATTAGTTTAGCTCATATTAATTGTCTAACAAGAAAAGGTCTAGTTCTAAGAGAATCTACATGGTGTCAGGGGACAGCCTCCTGCCCACTGAGGGCTATTCCTTTCCTAGTATATCTTTTATTGTCTATCCTCTCCCTCTATTAATTCTTTAGTTTAATTCTTATCTGTTTCACTGACTGTGACATGACTTACTCATGTCACAGTCACTAGCTATATAGTTGGCTGCTTAGGTAAGGGATCCTCACCTCATTCTCTTCTGGATCCCCTTACCAGGTATGCATCATATTGTATTTAGCTTACCCTTTTCAATATATTTACCTTCTGGATCCCCTTGCCAGTGTCTGATTGGCACTGTGGGTAGGCTAGGGTTCGAGTCCCTGAGTCAGGCCTAGGGAGAAGGCCAGGGCTGGGTGGTGTCCCGCTGGTTCTAGCTCCCAGCAGTTGCCCAGGAATCAGTACCAGCGTGAGTTGCCCTTACATTAGAATGAGGTCACCCAATAAGGACCGAGGGACCGGCCGCGCACTTCAAACGCGAGTGATGTCCTCGTGCAGAGACTACAGTGACCGAATACCCTCCCTCCTAATCCCTTGTAGGGATCCAACTATGTTTGCAGTATTGTCACATGTGTACCTAGGTGGGAAAGGTGACGGCTGGACAGTTGGTGACACGAGAGAGTGGACCGCTTCGGGCAACACTGTAAACCGCCACATAGTCAGTAGAGCGCACCGCCCTCTGAAGGCCAAGGCGACGCTATAAACCCCCAACACCCCCAACACTTTTCTCCCATATTCCTCTATTCCGACTATCTAGCATACCTACAAGCCGAACGACCCCCTCCATACGCTATTCTATGACCCGTACAACCCACCTTACACCCACGTTCTTAAACCCAACCACCTGCGTGTTTCCTTTCATCCGATTCCCCATTACAGCATGACTCTTCATGCTGCAACTCCCTGTCCCTGACCGGAAGTCTCCTGCAGAACCTTATGGCAGCAAACTGACCGGTGCTCAACCAAGTGAGTATAGGGAACGACACGGGTCACCCACGGGTCAAATGTGGGTGACCCGCACCCGACCCATGGGAAACCCGAACCTGTCAACCCATGGGTTTTTTCCCATAGGTCGATGGGTGTTGGGTGCCTGCCGCACCCACACGCGTGCGGCACGTATGGCTTGTACGGTGCATGCAGGGCATACGGCACGTACGATGCATATGGCATGTGCGGCATGTACGGTGCATACAGCGCATATGGTGTGTATGGCACATACGACGCGTACGATGCATACGGCACATATGGCACATGTGGCGCGTATGGCGCATGTGGCGCGTATGGTGCATGTGGCACGTATGGCGCATGTGGCGCGTATGGCGCATGTGGCGCGTATGGCGCATGTGGCGCGTATGGCGCATGTGGCGCGTATGGTGTGTGTGGCGCGTACAACACATACGGCGCATATGGCGTGTACAACTCGTACGGCATGGTTGTCGCGTTCGTGGTGTTGCATGTGCGTATGGCACTTTCGTCACGTTCGAGGCATCGTGTTCGTGTCGGTGCATGCACGTACGCATAAGTTGCGTTCGTGTGTGAGTTGACGCCCCGGGTTGGGCCTGGGTCACGGGTGCTCGCGGCTTGACCCACACCCACACCCAAGGACACCCGACCCGGTGACCCATGCGGGTTGGCCTGACCCGTGCATTTCCCTAAGTGAGCATCCCGGTTCTCCGTCCTTGCCGCATATCGCAGGCTCCGCACCTTGGACCCATCGGCGACACCGCTGACGTACATGACGTGCTACGTGATGCGCTCGCCGACTATACCCCCCCCACTACTGTCACTGCATCCGCCTTCCAACCCGTTTTAGGCCAGCGGTGACAACCCTGCACATCTCTGGAGGTGTGCATCTGCTCCTAGAGAGCCCCCCCTTCTAGTTTGCTTGTCTGCAACAATGCACCCCTCCTTCAAGTTTGCACCGCCCTCGCGATCCCCAACTGCCAGGCCTGCACGTTGACCAGGGATGCCTCGACGCAAGTGAGCCTTAGTCACAACACCAATGTGGACAGTGGTGGTAAGACGTAGTCGCCCAGCATCCCCTGGCAAGTCCGCGCAGGCTTTGCACCACCCTCCTGACGCGGTTACACAAGTCACGACCTCGATCACCACCGCACTTGCTCTTACGCACCAACGATGCTCACACAGCCAACTCCGCCTCCCTGCACCTCCACGTGTGTCCGCACTGCCGAACAAGCTGAGGACTCGCAGAGTCGCTCGGATACGGACACCGCCACAACATTCCTGTGATGCCTCGTATTGCCATCCTTGCCCACCTGCTCGTGGTGGAACTCGAACAATCCCAATGCCTCTATGACCTGACACACGCACGACCCGCCGTCACCGCATGCATCATGGACACAGGCAATGACATTATGCGACCACCCATGACACCCTTGTGCACTCGCCTACAACCTGCAATCCCCAGCAATCGGACTGGCTGCAGAGTCATCCCTTCAGGAGGTCGTTGCCATGCGTAGCCCTCATGATATTTGCAACGCCGGTGCTGCCCTTCTACCCCCACCTCGCGCATTGCGTCCAAGTGTGTCCCTTGTCCGCTGCATTGCAACTGCTCACGCTCCTTGTGCACATGCATAACCTTTCCCTACATGGTCCCCTCCCCCACGCTGTACTCTGTGACACAGTGGAGCTCTTCCACCTGACTGCGTGGTCGCTGTCACTCGCATACATCGTGCCCCGCCTGCACCTTGGCCACATATTGCTCCAACATGCGTAATGTGCCCACCATCACCACTGACCGCGGACGCGCTGAGACAAGTTGCAACAGCCGGGAAGTTGCACGCATGTTACACGCGTTGGGGGAGCAGCTTGTCTCTCCCTCTCACCCCGTTCAGATAACAGCAAACAAAGGCTGCGCCGAATGGCGTGTCTTGTTCAATCTCATCATCCCTGGCTGGCTCCCTGCCACTGCCTGCTTTGGCGATGATACTGAGCGAGATGCTGCGGGCATCACTTATGCGCTCTACGTGTGCGCCTGTTTTGATCCCGTGCATTCAGATGTTGATGATGCACAACCCACCGCTGTACCCGGAACCGCTACATCGAGCATGTGGAATAACCTCTCCTCCGTCATTGCACTTTGGAGCTGTCTGCACCAAGGTTGTTCAGGCAGAAAAGGTCCCGATTCGTGTGACGCGCTATGTCTATCCACCAAACCATGCACATAGTGGGGGAGATTCGTTGCCATCTTTCCCAAGGTTGACGTTTGCAGTACAACATCTTCGGAGTGCACGTCAAATGAGAGTCCATCTACGAATATCCCGTGGGAGATTGTGTGTGGGCCGGACAATCTTGAGGAGGGCACCATTAATGGTAGAGCAGAGTAACTGGGTATGGTAGCTGGGAATAGTAGGGGTGAACTAGAGCTGTGCAGTGTGTGTTTGAAAACATGGGTCAATAGGAGGATATGGAAGGAAGGATCAGGTGGGGCTGACCCTGACGACTAGAAGAACGACCACCGGTCTAGCCCTCCATCCCAATGTTGTGCCGGAATTAGGACATGCCAGTCCAGCGGACGACGAGCGTTATCAGACACCAGATGACTTGAACGGGTTGTCAACGATGCCGCCACCGTTTCCAAAGCCAATGTAGCACTTAGCACATATGAGTGCAAGCATTGAGTTTGACGAGCAAAACTGTCAACTCCGGATGCCTGCCTTCGAACGACCCCACGATCAATCCCTGTTGCCATTGCTCTCATCCGACAGCTCCCACGAGCACGACCGACCTGGCCATGTGGTCGTCGACACCCCATGCATGGCGACCCTGCAATCGATCTTGACCACTGTGCTAGCTGAGCGACATCACCTGCGCATGTCCGCCTAATACTGTTGCCCACTGGCTATGCACTTGGACAAGCTACGACGGTCCCACGCATGCTACTGAGCCGACCGCTCGTCCAAACTCGACGTGTATCGCATCGTGCAGCTCGTGCTGTCGCAGAGATGGGTGAACCACCAGGAACCGCTCGCTGCCAAATGGACATGCGTGATACAGGCTACACGATCTGCCTGCCATAGGATGCGCACGATGCCAGCTACGCGATCGGCCCACCATAGGATGCGCACGTCACGCTGCCGGCCACATACCGCGATCGACTCCTTGGTCGCCCATCGCGTACGCACTAATGCCCACCACATGTCTCGCTCCTGTCCCCTGCTGCCGATCTCAGAAGTGGCTGCACAAGCTGCGCTGGCTGTGCAGCTCTGCCCGTGCTTGCACTTGCAGTGGTCCACCCTCCCTTCTTCATGGTGCAGCTCTCACAGTTCTGGTGCCCTTATACATCGCACCCCTGGGCCTCCATCTACTGTCCAGACACGCACGTCCTGTACCCTGCGATCTGGTCACCGTACTCGGCCCGGAGCTGTTGGAGCTGCTGGAGCAGGATGAACACGTTGAGGTGGGGGTTGAGTGCGGAGAGAACAGGGGTGATGGCAAGGCAGTCGTTGAGCTCGATGTCACGTGCTGGGATGTGGATGTGGAAGGAGAGAATTAAGCAGTGTTGAGATGAGAGAAAGAGGAGATAGGGGATTGGGGGAGAATCAGGAGGAGACATAGAGTAGGGAGCACAAGAAGGTGCATATGTAGAAAGATGGACTTAGAGATTACCATTCAGAGCCCCGGAACGAACTAAAAAGTATCACTACATTCATACAAGAGTACATACAGAACACCGCCCTCACATGTAGACACGGCGGATCGAGACACGGCGGCCTACACGCTAGGCGCCCATAGAAAAGAGATGCGCATGGGACGAGAATGAGACATACGCACCCGGAACAGAGTATACGGGGTGGAAATAGGGCATAGAGTATATGGGGACACAGGGACGTGTCACTCACGGGATAGGAAACAAGAGAAGATATATTCGGGGCGCATATATGCAGGTGACACCCACTCACCAGCAGAGAAACGGGGCTCGATACCAAGGACAGAGTGGAGGGCACTGCAAGAGGCAGCAAGCAGCATTTTCACATTGAGTACGACCATGCGGACAGGGCGGATAGAAATAGATCAGAGGAGCGGCGACCCACATCGGGTCGACCGCATATAGACACCGTCTCAGGGTAGTTACGGCGGTCATTACATTCAGGACTCGGAATCTCTATAAGAGATAGATAGATAGAGAATAATAAATTAGTCTCGCACTCAAAGAACACTGTTTATCGTCGTAATCGACGAATTCTGGATCGCTCGTGTCGTTATACCGGGCTATCAGCTTTATCGTCATCACTCACGTCCCCGGACCCAACGGGAACACTATATTGAGTTTACTACGATTTAACTGCGATTTTACTCGCACTTTCTATAGAGACCATCATTGACAGGCGGTCACTCGGCCCCCTGCATATTCACAGATACAGTCACGTGACCCCGAGCCATATCGGGCTAGATCCATCAGGGCAATACCATTGTTGTCCGGACACACTGGGAACAATTCCCGATACGTATCACATCACACTCACGCTGGTACTATACGTTGACGAGTACCAGAGTCGTTCACAAACGACTGTCGCTCATTCCCGCACCCCCGTAGCCGCCTCCCTGGATCGGCGCTTAGTCAAACCTAAAAGTTTCGTATCGCGCGGAGGGTTACCTACGGTGGAATATAATACATTCCAAACATACCTATTAGATAGTTATTACAAACAACTATCTACCTAAATAACCCATCCCCATAGTCACCCGGGACATACGCCTAGAAGCAGAAGGAACAGCTGGGATAGATACTTGCGGGAGCTCTGTGTGGGAGTACCGAGCACGACCCCTGGTGACACCCACAATCTAGAGAGGGGGTGAAGGCGGAAGAGACAGCATGCAAGGACTATCAGGCGAACTGCAACAGCCCCTCATACATGCACCATGTCTGCCAGAACTGACGTGCATCTGTACCATGGCCTGTTCTGGCCCATGACCTCGTTCATCCAGTCCCGAGACGATGTTGAGGCTGTCACAGACCCCGGTCCTTGCCCTTGCTACCACCCCTTTCTGCGACTTCAATGGTTGCACAACGAGCATCGCAGGGCCCAGCGCATCGCCTACGCCTGATCACGCAGGTGTCGTCTGCAACACCAATGCAATGCCTTCGTGGTCGCTCCCTACCGCCTCTGCCAGTCCCAGGAACGTCTCAGAAGCCATAACGCTCGATCTGCGCTCGTGCGCCCATTGCTGTCCACTCTCTGACACCCAGCGGTGTTCCACCACCATTCCGTATGGACCCGCATACCGCAGCCACTGATAGCGAGTTGCGCACCTGCACATCGCCCAATGCCACGTCTATGCAGCCCTCAAGTCCCGCCCCTGTCACATCCGATGCAGGGCTGTGCGCATGCACCCTCCTGCTGTTCCCGCTGCTGGATGTGGGAGTCTGCATCAAATTGACGCGAGTCTGCGCTTGACATGCACATCGCACTGCTTGCAGTACCGACGCCTGTACACCTGTCTACAGTCCGTGGTCCCTAACAGCTGGACTAGCTGCGGAGGTTCCTCGTCCCAGTTCGACAATGGGATGCGGCAGCGCCCACACTGGCACGCTCATTCAGCGGCCTCGGGGTGGCACCCCCACGGTCGGTCTCCACCTCCGTGAACACTCTAACCTGCACCCCATGACCTGCCGGCCGTTGCTGCTAACCACAGATGCACTCAAATGACCAACAGGCCCATGGAGTCGTCGTCCAGGCTGCTCGCAAACAGCCCCTTGGCATCATCTGCATCCACAATTCTCGTCCAGCAGGACCAAGTCGACACTTCCACAGTTGCTCTCCACTGCCATCGCCTGCTGCTCTCATCCAGCGACCCTGAGACGGAGTCCCCGTACCTCCTCCCGCTGTTGCTGCATATGTGGTAGCATCTACCGAGCTCTTCCATCTGAGCGCACGATCACCGTTACTGCCCTTGTACCTTACGCCACTAGGCCTTGGCCTTCGGCCAATCGGGTTATGCAACAACTTCCCTTCGGTAACTCTTTGCATCGAGGCGCCGCAATCTAGAGAGGGGGTGATGTCAGGGGACAGCCTCCTGCCCACTGAGGGCTATTCCTTTCCTAGTATATCTTTTATTGTCTATCCTCTCCCTCTATTAATTCTTTAGTTTAATTCTTATCTGTTTCACTGACTGTGACATGACTTACTCATGTCACAGTCACTAGCTATATAGTTGGCTGCTTAGGTAAGGGATCCTCACCTCATTCTCTTCTGGATCCCCTTACCAGGTATGCATCATATTGTATTTAGCTTACCCTTTTCAATATATTTACCTTCTGGATCCCCTTGCCAGTGTCTGATTGGCACTGTGGGTAGGCTAGGGTTCGAGTCCCTGAGTCAGGCCTAGGGAGAAGGCCAGGGCTGGGTGGTGTCCTGCTGGTTCTAGCTCCCAGCAGTTGCCCAGGAATCAGTACCAACATGAGTTGCCCTTACACATGGTACCGTTAGTCTAAGAGACGGTACGGGATTCTACGGTGATCAGGATTCTTCCTGAGCGGAGTTGTTGGAGGGTCGGATTTGAGTGCTGAGTGAAGACTACTGGCTCCATGTGCCAAGAATCAGTTAGGATAATCTAAACGAGTAGTACTCAATACCCTGTCGATCAACGGATCATAGCGGAGGGTCGGAGTTCAGAGGGTCGGAGTATTTCCACAGAGGGGTCGAAATCTTTCGACGATTGGTCACGGGGGGTCATATTCCTGAAAAGGTTGGATGCATTGTTTTGTTTTACGTCCATAGGCATAGTTGGTGTTCAACGTGAACAACTGGTGCTGGAGTCGGGGGCCTAACTTCTTATTCCTCAGTTTCCAAAGCATCCAATGTCTCAGACTCTTCTTCAACCTCTTCCGTCACGGAGGCTGCGTGCCCTTTGGTGACTGTGGTGGTGGATCTTGGGCATTCCTTGGCTGAGTGGCCCGATCTGCCACAGAAGAGGCAGAGGTTTTGTTTGAAGCGGTGTTGCCATTCTTGTGGTGTAAGTTTTCCGTCTTTTCTGATTTTGGATGAAAGATCCATGGTAGTCCTGCTGCCACTAGACGGGGTCGCGGGTTGGCCTACATTGGCTGTCTTATTGCCCATGTTAGGGGCCAAATACATGGTCACAGGGGTCCTCCCTCTTGTAGGGGTGTTCAAAGTTCCGGGTGGAGGGGGGCTCTCTGGTGATTTCCGATCATCGCTCCTAGTAGCGGGCATCGATGGATTAGGACAGGAGATGGAGTTGGAGCAGGGAATGGGGCTTTCCTACTCTAGAGATCTCGTCCTTGATTCTGCCAGGGAGTCCGTTGTAGAACTGGCAATGGAGTGAAGCATTGCCCCAGTGGATGCGGGTGGCTAGTCGATTGAATTCGACTACATATTTCATGATGCGCTGATTATCGCGCATGTGGAGGGTCTCGAGGTCTGCTTCGGCCTCTCCTTCTGGGTCATGGGGGCCAAAGTTGGTTTTGAGTTCCTTCACAAACTCCTCATAGTCATGGAGCCAGTCTGGCTCATCGGGGGCGGAGAGGGCTGGTTCGAACCAGTCCAGGGCGGTACCGGTCAGGTATGACAGTACATAGGTTACCTTGGTGCTCTCGGTGTCAAAGGTGTCAGGGCGGTCACAGAAGTTCAGTCTACATTGCACTAGAAAGGCTTGTAGTTTCCTCGAATCGGATCCATCAAAGGTATCCGGATCCCGAACCTTGGCGGCATGGGGGGTTGATCTTGTGGGGCTGGCTAAGTTACTTGCCAGCATAACGAGGGCCTGAGTGAGATCGGGCACAACGTTGGGTCCTAAGGTGGGGGCCTCTCCCAGGTGTGCAGGAGGCGGCAGTGCTGTGGCGGGTGGTGCGACATGGGGCTGGATGACGGGGGGTGGTGCAGCGAATGGGGGTACAGTGGGTGGTGCAACGAGTGGTGGTGCTACGGGCGGTGGTGCCGCGGGCGGGGGTGCGAAGGGTGGTGGTATGTAGGGGGGCGCCGATGAGTCTGACAGCGCTGCTGTGGATGGTCCTGAGCTGGACCACATATCCAATGGCGATGATTGTTGATTGCCAGGGGGTGGTTCACGAGGAACGGGTTGGTCAAATTCGAATGCAGGTGTTGATCTGCGTCCGAGAATCTGGAGTCGGAAGAAGGCTCCGGTGGATGAGCTGGGGTCTGAGGCATCTGAAAACTTGGTCCAGGGAAGGGCAGTTCTCGGGGGATGGATGTACAGCAGGCAGATGCCTGAGTGATTGTCTGCATGGCTTGTGAATGTGTGATAGGTCTCATGCTTAATGACGATCAGGAGTGTGAGTACGAATATACTGTTAAATCTGCATGTCAGTGCTTAGCTAGAGACTTCCGGAAGGATTTTCGGAGGGTTCCGAATGGTTTCCAAAGGAGGGTTTGTATTCCAGGGACGGAGGGACTAAGGGTTGGAATTGGAATCAGAGCGGACAGAAGTCGGAGATGTCGGGGGTCTTGGGACTGTTCACGGTATAGGGTGGTACGAGTAGTTCGAGGTCACAGGGACTTGGCTTCAACTTATGTGTTGCGCCCTCCTCGATCATCTGTCCCTAATTTCGGAGAGTCAGAAAGTTTACCGGAACTTAATCGGAAACTATGATGCAGAATTAAGTCGATATTCATACTGGCAAATAGTCCAGTCGACTGGTGACTTATATACATGTATCTAGTCTTGTACTATCTTTTGCTGAGTAAAGACAAGGGGGGAAGAGAGTACAAGGGGCAATATAAAACAAAGAACAAAGGAGTGAGGTACGCGGTGATCCTGCGCATCATCTATCAAAGGAGCGGAACCTTGACTTCGGAATCTTCGGAGGTTCGGAAACATGGAACCTCAGAATGATGTATCGGACATCCAGAAATCAGTTATTCAGGCTTTGAGCGATCGGAAAGGTCCTGGAAATGGTGCAGGTGGTTGTGGGGTTTAATGTGGGTTTATTTGGCGGCATGGGCGATAACACTGAGGCATCTTATGTGATGAATTGTGAGTCAAGCCTAGTAAATATAGCAATACATAACCTTTGACCTGACCCAATCTAGACATTTGAGTGCTACTCAATGAATGTTCCTGTGGCATGTATAAGCTTTAGAGTACCTATGGGAAATATGTACAAAGTCGGACAATTCATCCTGCACTGCCTCCAGATGTTGGCACAGCGCTGTGCTTCAGCGCCAAGTTGTACAGTGCTGTACTTCAGCGCCAAGTTGCACAGCACTGTGCTTCAACACCAAGTTGCACAGCCCTTATCAACTCGTGTATAACACCAGCCTTCTACCTCTTGAACCATCTCAATCCTTCACCTCCGTGCTTCATCACCATGAATGTTCTAAGTTCCATACTTGGCTGGGAAGATAAACACCACAACTCAAGTAAGCCTCATCATCAGGAGAATGAAGAATACAACCCAGAGGGACAGATAGAGCATAGGATACACGAGGCTGCAGAAGGGTTCAAGGGCTCCATTTTGGACTCTGTTGGGGGGAAGGATTCGGACATGTGGAACAGAGATGCAGATATGGAAGGGGCTGCCATCTTTGCTGCTGCTAATCATCTTCCTAACCAACTCCTGCCTACTACTGCTAGACGAAACTCAACGGTTATCAGTGCTCCATCAAACAATCCCTCAATCATGCATAAGAAACAGAACTCCAAGGCTAAAGAATTAAATGTTGGGTACGTCTGTTTTCCAATCATTCCTTCTTCATACATAGACTCATTTTATTGTTGCTGGAATTCTTATCATTTCTTGCACATTTCAGCTCTGACCTAAAGAAATTTATGAAATTGCTCTTGGGGCTGTACCAGAGAAGCGGTAAAGATACTGAGACTCAATCAAAGCATCTTAGGGGTGAAATCAGGGAGACACAACCAGGTACGAATCATCTGGTATACCAATCCTTTTATACTAGACTTTATATCTTACCAAAGCATAATCCACATCTTCACCATTGATAAACTTCAAAATGCAGGAGAGCCAAATCTGTGAACCCACTTGTTGAATGATGTGGCATATACAAAATGCTAAAATAGGTCACATTTTCAGTTTCAGATGCAAAGGGAAATGTGAATATACATTTTGGAAGTGAGATTATACCTTATTCCAGCTATTATTTTCACTCTGACAGCACATACACCTTCAAGGTATGAATAGTCAGCTAATACCAATGTCCTCAAGTTCCTTAGATGATCCTGATGCATGTAACATTGATTTTTTTGGAAATGCAGTATGCTGATGCTCAATTACAGATACAAACTTATACATGTGATGATATTAACCTTCTTGAGACCATAAATCACTATGATGTCTATCTGCATCCTTGCTTGAACTCATCTATCACCTCAGTCACAGTCAAGCTGCATATAGCAGACCAACCTGATGGTCGAATAGTTCTTGTAAAAATGTATCATGGCTCACCTTCTCAACGGAAGACAACCCTCATAAGTCCCCCGTTTTTCCAGACTCTTTGCCATTTTTACTCATGTCATAGTTTGAGGGGGACATCTCTTTGTGCAGAGATATCATGTGAGATATGGTTAGAGATTCAGTGTAACAAATGCTGATCGTTTTATTTCAGGGATCCTTCAATATTGCAGCTCATTGGAGTGAGCAGAATCACCTGCAGGATCCCGTTCAAAGTATATCACATGCCAGGTGAAAATTTTGAGAGTTTTTGGAGTTGGGTCAGACACACGCTATCATCAAACCCCGTGGAGTTTATATATGGACTCTATGACATGGTTTGTGATGGGATATATGAGGTTGTATTGGTATTGATGCACCTGTTGGACCAGCGGACATCAGTTCTGGTATGACACACTCAGTCACTCATATAATTATTCATAGCATTAACCATGACTAGGCATTGGCAGAGTCTCAACTTTCGGGAGGATTTGTGTTCCCTTTTGTTGGCATGGTAATGAATTCATTTTTTGAATTCAACCTTTCTGACAATTTCTAGAGTGACAGCCTTTGCATTACTGTGCAGGGAGGATATGATCGACCCTAGTGGAAACTGATGTATGCTGGCGAATTATCAGGTGGAGACATCGACAGATATGTAAGTTGCTGTATTTGCCGAGAGATGATCCCAGTCATGCTCATGATCACCATAGTCTGTTAAACATATTCTATTTCAAATGCGACAAACCCTTCCAGGGTCAGTATTTGAAGATATTGTACATTCCTGGTATAAAATTATCTGTTTATAGAAATCCATAGGATGGATACGATACTGACCCCATCAACTGGATGGGACAGCTCATGCTTGGCTCCTCCTCATGGATGCACCACACTGAAGACCTCGTGGACATTCTTGGATGTCGATTTGACAAAATCACACTTCCTATGGTTGGGGCTGCATGTTTTGAGTAAGGCTGGCTAATGCAGGGTGTCCATTTCATGCCATACAGTTTCAGTGCTGCCCGTCATGGGGTCAGTTTGGGTGACATTGGCTATGTTGACAAAAATAATACACTTGTCATCATCGACAATGTTCATTTCCACATGCAAGGACAAACTGGAACACTGTCCTGGAACTATAAAACTGAAAACCCTGAGAACCCTCGAGAGGCTATATGTGTTAAGTCCGCATGTCAGGCGCTTAGCTAGTACTTCCGAAGGGGTTATCCGGGTTAGTGCGAAGGTCCGTAACGGGGCCGAAGGCCAAAGGCGGATCGGACGGACTACGGACAGGGAACGGAGGCGCCAGGGATTTAGGGTAGGTCGCGGAATGGTTCAATCCGGTCGCTGAGATGTTCGAGGTCGAAGGGACTTGGCTTCAACTTATGTGTTGCGCCCTCCTTGATCGTCTGTCCCTAATTTCAGAGAGGAGACGGAAGTTCACCGGAGTGAGTCGGGAACTAGGTGGACTAAGATGATATTCGTACTAGCAAACAGTCTAGTCGACTGGGAGACTATATACATGCGACTATCCTTGTACTATCTTTTGCCGGTCATAAAACAAGGGAAAAGGGAGTACAAGGGGTCAATATAAAAGAGAGAACAAGGGAGTGAGGTACGCGATGGTCCTGCGCGTCGGTTATCAAAGTATTGAGTCCGGTCGGAGACGGACTCGGAGATGGTGTCTCGGTCATGACGGGAACGGAAGCGGGAAGTCGGATTCTCGATCGGGCTTTGTCGGGGACGGAGATTATGGAAAACAATCCTTCGTCCTTTTGGTCAGAAAGGTCTCGGAATAGGGGGGTGTGGTTGTGGGGGTTAGTGTAGGTTGTTTAAGGTATGGGCTATAACAATATGTAACCATGCAGGTCAGACTTTCCAATGGCACAGGCAAGTTCATTTCCACTTTTGTCTCTGTCTTGTTAACCACACATTGTAGATTCGTCCCTCTCGCTATCCCCACGTCAATGTTCAGGTCTATTTCTTTAGATTACAATAATTTGGATGAAACACATGCATGGAAGTGGTTGCATGACCACACGTGCTTCATGATCGACTGTCATGGCCTCTCTATTCCACCCCATGAACTGAAACTAGGTTAGTGTCTCTGTAAGCACTCAAACGAGTTTTGATGTGCCATTTTGACATTCATCTGATACTCGCCGACGGTCCCAGTGTGCCCAGGTATACATGGTCCAAGTTCCAATGGGACACCCAAGCACATTCCAGGGTGACAAATCCCGCCATGTATGTTTTTTCAAACAAGATTTGGGAATCAGGTGTACCAGAGCTTTCGATGATAAATCGTGCCTCATTCGAACCCAATCCGCAGTGGGTGGATGACATCATGTGGTATCCTGAGAATGCCCATTCCATTTCCACTGAAATGTGAGATGGCCTCGCTCTTGGTTCACATTCTCTGTAATCATTTCTCAATTTTCCACATAGTAACGCTATGCTCATATTCAAATAGGGGCTTCTATATGCATTACCTACAACTTCCGATCGGTGCCACTGGTCCCTTTATCTCCGAAGTTGACAATCAATGACGTACAAGTGTGACTGACTGTACACCTCCAAGATGGCCTCCACTCAGCGGGTCTGATCCTCACCTCAGCAGGCCCTGCCCTACCTGAGCAGCCCTGAAATGCTTGTCAACATGTCCCTGTCCTCCTGTCAGCAACAACAAGAGCTTCAATACTGGAGAACGGAAGAGGGAGATGAGCAATGATACTTGTCGGTGTATTGACCAGCTCAAGACTGAGCTTTAACTAATTACCTAAGAACTGTACATATGGTCTGGTGGAGTAGCGGAGTCCAATAACAAGTAATAGAGGGAGGAGTGGAGAAATCATGACATTACCCCCCCTTTTAAGGTCAATGTCCTCATTGATGATGCATGCATTGACTGTTGCCTGTCTACTGGGTGATCCAAAGTGCCGGGTTGGAAGAGCTTGCACTTGTTTGGCATAAGTACTTGTGTCACTTGTATCCCTCCCACCCGTGGTCTCGTCCGATAGAGGTGGTGAGAAGAAGGTAAACGACCCCTGCACTCGTCCTAGCCGTCATGCCGGTGTGCATGATTGGTGGGGCATCCTTTTTGCAAGAAGAAGGTAAGGCAGGGGTCGCCGAATGGATTAGTTAGTTTTCTTGTTGCGCCGGCGTGTGTGTCAACCTCTCTGGACCCAGACCCTCTGGAGCTCTCTGCTAGCCAATGGATCATCCTCTTGTTGCGCCGGCATGCACAACGTTTATGGGTCGTTTCCTCGTCGCACCGGCATGTGCGGCAACTCGGTTTTCTTTTTACAGGTTGTTTCTTCATCGCGCCGGTGTGCGCGGCAATTCGATTTTCTTCGTTGCGCCTGCATGCGTTCGCACCTTTTGTTGTTGCACACTTGTTGCGTTGAGTCGCCATGCCCACCACCACCACGTGTGTTGTGTACGTATCGCATTCATCGTCATGCACATGCCACACTCGCCATTGCGCACTTGCTGTGCCAACTTGCTGCGCCCAGACTGGCCGCGCCCTCCACCGCTGCATCAAGTCGCACCGCCCACACTCGCCATGCCCACCACCGCACCTATCGAGCATGTCGCACACGTGTCGTGCTCGCCATTGTGCACTTGTTTCACCGACTCGCCATGCCGCTCACACCCACCGCTCGCACCGCCCTCATACCCGCCGTGCGCACAAGTCTTGTTGCGCCGACTCGCCGCGCCACTCACACCCACCACTCTCACCGCCCTCATACCCGCTGTTCGAATCGAGTCTTGTTGCGCCAACTCGCCACACCACTCACACCCACCACTCTCACCGCCCTTATACCCGCCGTTCAAATCGAGTCTTGTCGTGCCGACTCGCCGCGCCACTCACACCTACCGCTTGCACCCGTACCTGTCCTTGCACCTTCGTGCACGTGCTGTTGCATTGGCCGCTCATTCACGCACATGCCGTTATACTGGCTGCTCATTCATGCATGCGCCGTTGCACTCCATTTGTTTGTGTATCATTGCGCTGGCCATTGCCTGTACCTGTGTGCTTTGCGCTGGCCGTTCGTTCGTGCACATACCATTGTGGCATTCTAGGGTTTTTGTATGGGTGGAAGGGTAGTCTGTGGAAGATGTGGCCTATGCGCCTGGGAGCTGCTGGGAATCGCCTGTGGAACTCTTGTGTTTTCTGTCTTGCATTCCTCATATTCTTCTCTGCCACCCATGAATTCTCTTCTCTTGGGTATCTAACCCACTTCACCAGATACTGCAGTACTCCTTTACGCATTCTGGAGTCTAGAACTTCCTCTATTTCATATTCCACTCCTTTTGGTGTCATCACTGGTGGAGGGGGTTTTGGCTCTTGTTGTATGGAGGATGTGGGTGTTCGGGCAGGACATAGAAGGACAGTATTAAACACAGGATGGATGTTCTTCCAATTGGGGGGTAGTTGTAGTTTATAGGCACGTTCTCCCACTTTTGCCACAATTGGGAATGGGCCATAACGTCTGTCTTCTAGTCTTTTTGAGGGTCAGTCAGTGGTGACATTAAGGCCTTCCAAGTAAACCTTGTCCCCTACTTGATATTGTGGTATGTCTTGCCTTCCTCTGTCATAATACTTCTTCATATCTGATGCTGCCTTTTCTAGTGCTGCTGCTGCCTCCTCTCTTATCTTCTTCATCCTTCTCTCAAATACATCTGCCGCCTCTGTTTCTATCTCCCTTCATGGCTCTGTGGACTTCCTTGGATGTTGTCCATAGTTTAAGTAGAATGGAGAGTACCCTGTCAACACTTGGATCTTGTCATTATAGCTGAACTCTGCCAATGGAAACCATTCCACCCAGTCATCCTGCCGATGGTTGACAAACAGCCGTAGATACTGCTCCACCTCTTGGTTAATGCATTCTGTTTGTCCATCTGTCTGGGGATGATAGGCAGTTGAAGGGTTCATCTTTATCCCTAGCA
>QLPI01008754.1:0-10366 GCA_003314275.1 Chroogomphus rutilus
CTCAGGCGCATCCTCCTGGTCCGAGCCATCGTCCCCCGGACCCCCCTCATCCTCCTTCTCCTCCTTCTCCTTCTCCTTCTCCTTGTCACTCTCCTTCTCCTTCCCCTTCCAGGTATCCCTTGGAGCGCTCCCCCACCGGTCATCCGTATTCTGAGACCAGTTAAACCACCGAGCCTGTTCAAGGACTCGGAGCTGGTTCATCTGCTCCAAGGCATCGGCGATCCTCTTGTTTTCATCTCCGAGGTCCCGGACCTCCCGCCTCAACCCCCATACCTCCGAGGCAACCGCTTCTCGAGAAGCCCTTGACTCGCCCACCAACTCCTTCACAAGAGCAACCCAAGGGACCTCCGACTCCCGAGGAAGCCCCTCAACCATTGCCTCTACCTTCCTCTTCTTCTGTTTCGGACCCCCACTGTCCTCCGAAGCCACTCGCCCCCTCTTTCCCTTCTTGTCAGCCTCCTCCTCCGACTCCTCATCCTCCCCCCGACACTTCACCTTCCGACTTGCGCACAAAAGACAAGAAGTCCCTTTCCCGGAAGGAGGCCAGACGCACTGTTCACCCCGGCGGGTGCAATGCTTACAAACCCTCAACGGGTCCGAACTCCAAGCCATGCCCTCGGACGTCTGGGTGTACAATTGAGGTCGGAGGCTGATCAGCAGCCGACGACTCGACTCAAGTGGACCAAGACCCACCTCGGCCCCGTCCGCCCTTGCGCCCCTTAACTGGACGTTCTCCCAATTTTTCTGGGCCCGAGATACGAGGCGAGCATGTTCCTTCTCCGAAACACGGAGACGTTCCTTCTCCCGCTCATTTAGTCTCGAGCTCCCCGCATCAGCATTTGGAGTCTGCCTCTGAGTCCCGGACCCCAAAGGAACCACCAGTTCCAACCCGTCCTCCGATATTGTGTATAATTCGGAGACGATAGGGGTGCTCTTGACTTTCTTTCTAGTCTTCCTGGAACCCTTCTTCGAAGTCTCCCCCCTTCGGAGCTGGTCGGACTCCACATCCTCCTTGGCCTTCTCGGCCGCCTCCTTCTCCGACTTTTCTTTGGCCTCTTTTTCGGCCTTCTCTTTGGCCTCTTTCTCGGCCTCCTCCTTCGACTCTTCCTCGGCCTTGAGCTTGGCCTCCTCCTCCGCCTTCTTCTTCACCTCCTCGGCCTTGAGTTTGGCCTCCGCCTCCTCCTTGGCCTTTTGTTCTGCCTCCTCTTTGGCTTTACGCTCGGCCTCCCAAGCCTCTTCCTCGGCCTTTCGGGCCTCCTCCTCGGCCTTGCGTTTCTTGTCCGCTCGGACCTCCTCGAGCTGGGCTAGGAGCACCGCCTCCATGTCTATTTCTACGGGGGGTGTTGAGGCCATAGTTGACCGCCATGAAAAAAGGGCCCTCCTTATATACCTTATCGCGACGCCTAATCTTCCCACGGTAACTTCCATCACCATTAGGCGCCAGGACCTTGAGACTCGGTCCTAACAGGGGGGCACTGTTATATCCAAGATATAACCCCGACATCTCGGACGCCCGATATCGGGCGCTACGAAGACTCACCCTCCGAATCAAGTCCAAGCCAGTCTCGTCACCTCCGAGTCCGAACAGCATCGTTACCCTCGGACCTTGGACATCTTCCTTTTTCGTTGAACAATAGTCTTATTGTAACACCAATGTATATTCTTCTTGTACTCCGTTTTCGTTTGTCTTATTGTTCTCTTGATCATTCCTAATTAGTTACAATAAGGATCGCATGTATAAATACCTCCAGACTTCTGTACTATACCTTAGTTTGAATATCGACTTGTATTCCCACTCACTCTTGAACTCCGAAAACTTATCTTCTCCGAACCTCCGAAATAAAGGACTGACGATCGAGGAGGGCGCAACATCAAAGTTGAAGCCAAGTCCTTACGACTCCGAACACATGACTCGGACCGACTTACGTCAGCTCGGACCTGACACAAACTCGGACGCTAACACATGCAGTGGTTTGTCGACGGTCTCAATCACTGCAGTGTATGGCCATTTGTTTTTCATCAGCTTGACGTTTAGCGGCCCTTCATTTTGACTGTGATTCCTCATTGCCAGCGGTGCGGCGTCCCTGCACTTTGTGGCCTTCGCCGGATCTATGGCAGTGTGCCTCAATGTGGTAGTTCCACATTCACTGCTATCACCAGGTTCACCCTCATTATCAGGTTCGTCCTCATTGTTGGAATTGTAGGCATCATCTGTATCATATTCTGATTGATCTGATGCATACCCAGTAAATGTCTCATGGTCCTGCAATGTGGCCCCCCTCAAGATGTCTGGTGCAGGGTCCACCCCAACAGCAGTATGGGGTTTCTTGGCCAGTGGAAGTGTGCCATCCTTGGTGACCCCTGGCACAACAACTGGCTTTGTTTTTGGGCACAGAAAACCCCACATGAAGGATGCGCTCTTGCTGTGAATGTGTAAGTACTCATTGCCGCTTCATTTCAGTCAAGACCCTACCCACCTATTCCTAAGCTCTGCATCCCCCTTTGCTTTCATCCTCGCAGATTGTTCATGCCGTCTGTTCGATTGGATTGATTGTCCATTGTAGCCAAGTGAGCGATGGGACTCTGCCTTCTTCCACTCCTTCCCAGTCTTTTCGCACATGATCACTGAGTATGCATCCGGTTTGGGCTGCAAAGTGGACTCCAGTGTCTTCAGGAAGTTCTGCACATCCTCCAGCTCACCCACCGACAACTCTTCAAGTTCCTCCTCTTCACTGTCATCATTGGAGATGCTTATTGGTTCATCAGAACAAGACAAACAATGCAAGACGCTGCCCTTCCACTCCATACACACAATGTCATCCCCAGAACTCTTGGCCTCAGCTTCTCCATCTTTAGGGGTCTCACCATTGGAAGAATTTGACTGTGGAGGAGCTTGTTAGAGTCTGGTAAAGCCGAGAAGTCGGTCAAGTCCTGCAGGTTGTTTGGGGTGGCTAGGCTTCAATGTGCTCGTGCGTTTCACCCTGCTGTTCCATGCGTGCCACTGATTTGGACAGAGGTGATGCTTGTGAGGGTACCGAGGGCGTCGGCTTCGAGTGGAGGACTTGAACAGGAGAGAAGTGGACGAGAGGGTCTGAACCAAGTTGATATTCTGAGTGAGGAACTATCTACATACATACACTACTTATATGGGTGAAGAAGCAAGATGTGGAACAGGGTGGCGTAGGGAATGGAAAACAATAAGGTATGAAAAACCATGTGGAAGTATTGTTCAGTTGATCAAGAATAGAATAAAGAATGTAGGCGAGAATAGAATAATAGAGTATGGCTGAGAATAAAATAACAAAGGAGTGGATGAGAATAGAACAATGGAGGACGGCCGAAAATAAAACAATAGGGCCATGATAGAAATAATAAGTGGATATCAAGTGTCCTGGGGGAGGACGGGTAAGGGAATGGACATGAAATGGGAGAATAGTGAGAGGTAGAAGGGATAGGTGGGAGAGGTAGTTTATGCGATGTACCGGACGTGCCGAGCCGAAACCTTGGGGTAGTGGGGATATCATGGGTAAAGGCCGGTTGGTCAGTCGGTAGTTCTGAGTGAGTTGGAGCTCGATATCATGGGCTTGACAATGTTCTTGAATCTAAGACTCTTGTCAATTAGCTCCAGTTGTGCTCACTTCAACATTGGAGTCAGACATTTCTAGCATTACCAAATGATGCATTGTCCATATAGACACATCCACAATTCCACCTAATTTTTCACCCAAAGCACAAGTCAAAGAAGGCCAAGAACTGGATGGAAAACAACAATATCACTCTCCTTGACTGGCCTGCACAGTCTCCAGACCTGAATCCTATTGAGCACCTCTGGGATCATGCAAAAAACAGGCTTAAGGAGTATCCAACACCACCCAAGGGAGTTTGGCAAATTTGAGAGAGTAGAAAAAGGTATGGAATAACATTCCACCAGAGGTGTGTCAGAATTTGATAGAGAGTATGCCTAGAAGACTTGAGGCAGTAATTAAGGCTAAGGGGGGCAATACCAAGTACTAGAATTGCAACTTACTATTTCTCTGATACCCTCTCACAAAACTGAGTCAACGGGCCCTTGATTTGAATTGCCCATATCTTCATCACCCCTGATCGGAATTACATAATTTTTTAATGGTTGCATAGCCCTGATCAGATTATTTCTTTGATGTACCAACACTTCTTCATATATGTTTTACATTCAAAGCTATTCAATGAATAGTCCCAAAGTACCAAACATTGACTCAGTTTTGTGAGTCACTGTATAGAACATCCATGGAAATAATCCTAGGCAAGGGTAGAATAATAGTTCACATACATAAACTATTATTCCTACACGCAATTGACAAGGTACCTGTCAAGGCCCCCTCTAAACAATTCTTTTTGCACATCAACCCAGACAGGCATCCACTTGCCATCGTCTTGTGGGAGAACTTGATTAGGCTTTTTTCACGCCAAAGTTTTGTCACGGTTCTTGGGTTACCTCATTTACAGTTCCAACACAGGACAGCTTTTCAAATTCATGTTTTGGTTTGCACGTCTGGAGTACAACCATGCCCTATGAAGCAAGTGGTACTGTAAATAAATAAAAATAAATAAACTCATTGGCCATGTGTACATCAATGCTCATGAATGTCACTGGTAAAGCACCAGGTCGAGCTACCGTCTTGATTGTATGGGAGGTATTTGGTGTGGAGCCAGTAGGGTTGTAAATTACAACACTCTGGAGCGGTTTGGATATTAATGCACGTTCTCTTACATAGACATCTATTGTTGTAAATTAGCCCTGTATCAATAGAAGTAGTATCCTCTATTTGGGGATGGGGATGTGCAATATCATATTGTCAAGCTTTCTTTACTTCTGTAATGTTACCATAAAAAAGATCACCATATTGTATTTATGGCAGTGTAGGGGGAGTATAACCTTCAGTATGACTGCCGGGACGAGACGATTTAACCGTTGAGAGCGGATCAACCAGCGATATTTTAAGTGATCAAGCACAAGCTCCTTCCCACTCCCCGGTGTACACCAGGAGCTAGGCTTTCATCCAATGATGGCGAAAATGAATGACTGTGGTATTCTTCATGATTATTATCTATAGAAGCAACAAATCAAGAGACGTAGAGCGTGTGTGTGCGTGGGGGGGGACGGGACCGAGAAATTAAAAGTAGAGAGAAACATGCATGATGGCCGTAGGATTTGATCTGGGTAACCTGCTGGATTCCCAAAAATACTCCAGCAATCGATCTTTGCTGATCCATGACTACAATGCAATACTTGTGCATCAGTCGCATGATCGGAGGCCATGGTGATAACGGATCAGCCTACATATACTATTCTTTGTTGGAAATGCAAACCGCAGCGCCAGAAGCCCCTGGTTTGTAATCAAGGCCATTGTTGGTCGTTTTAGGTCTTGCGCAGCCCCAAGATATTCTTTTTATTCCCTTTTACACGATTTATTGTTCTCAAGAATTATAAGTAGTTACTGTTATGTAGAGTTTTCCCTCAGTGGTTTGACACCGTGCAAACACTGAGGTAAGACATCATCCGATTCCCCGTATTATATTCCGCTCACCGGTACGCTACAGTCAAACTTGTCGTATAGGTAAAACATAGTGGTTTGACACCGTGCAAACACTGAGTCAAACTTGTCGTATAGTCTTGTTACCGTTACATTCTTCTCTTTCCAATATTACACGTACATATCGTCGACGATTAGTTGGTCTCAGCATACGTGTAGGGAGTTTTAGCGAGACCAACACGTTTGTTCGTAGTGTCGAACACAGAGTAGTGACGCTGCCTGAATACCACGATCGTTACGAGTCAGCATCAACACCAAGAGAAACATGAGTGTGTGAAAAATTTAAAGTAACTGACAAGAACGTATATCCATTGATGAAGTCAAACCCATAGGCACTCGAAGATCCCAATTCGCCGACCATGAGATATACAGAGTTCGGGTCGCCGCCGAGGGCGGAGTTGAGTTTTCGGGGCCACGCTTGGGCATTAGGCGTGAGCTCAAAGGTTGTCTGCGGTATGTATTTGTCAGTTATGTGAATTAAGCTTGGCAGGAAGGGTTAAGGAGAAAATAAAAGCGAGAGAGGGACGTGGGAAGATACATGTGGTTTTAAAGTGAATTGACAAAAATTGCATCGGATGACTCACTTGTTCGATGGTGAAGTACAAGCTCTGAAGTGTCGAGAACTGATCAGATGTGACACGGAGGAGCCCAGTGGTTTCATCCAACACGGCTCCTGTTTGTTGTTGATAGATTTGGAATGCATCGGAGGCAATATACACGAGGGTCGTGCCCGTGTCTGGTTACATGCATAGACGACAGCGATGGAATGGAAAACTAGCCTGGGCTATGGGCATAGATTCACGCACCGACGATACCAGTGGTTGTCGGTAGAATGTCTGCCTGACCGTACCTGGAACAAACATCAGCTCAGAATACAATAGCACGCACGGAGTGACGCGAACTGAATGCTTTGATCGATCCCCCAATAGAGTCCCGAAGGGTATTTCTGTGTTATGGGTGTGTACGTGATGTCCCCTACGATCTTAGTGGTGTCTATGCCACCCAAGGTGATTTGGCCGTTTGGTTCATTGCCGGTGATCGACGGCTCGAAAGAAATCCCAATCTCATCATTTTGGATTGTTCCTGTGGGATATTTAATTTATCGACTGCCAAAGTGAGCGGGGGGAACTTGCCTTGCGCGAACAGGTTCTAATACAAAGGAATCAAAAGCGGGTCAACATCGGACACATGACGAAAAGAAGAAAATGCAACCCACGTCCGTAACAGTGGGAATTGCTGTCGTCACGTCGGGTGAAAGCGTGCCCACGGTAAGATCCTGGGGTCCTAATCTAATGAGTCGGCCTACGAGGCGGTTAAGACGAAGGAGGAATGAAGCGCACCGAGACCGAGGATTCCATCCAGACCTATAAAGGAAAGCGTTAGCATGGGTCAATGGAACGGAGATGGCGTCTCGTATAACAGTGGGTGGAACAACGGATGGCGCATACGACAAAGAAAGGGAAGTCGAAAGGGAACGGTTTGCACAACGGGCGCCGGAGACCGACAAACGTTTTATATCAAAGTCACAAGGTCCTTGCAAAGATAAACCAGGACAGCTGAAACTTACCAAAGAACCCTTGACTACTAGATGCTACGCCAATGCTCTGTTTCGGAATAACCGCTCCGGGTGCGAGGGTGATTTGGTCGATGTCTAGTGGCCAAACGGGTCATGCAGGTTAAAAGAGTAAAATTGAGCAAGGGAAGAGAGAACTTACATTCCTTCCCACTCTATACACACCGTAGCAGTGACATGGGAGTAAATTGTTAGTTTGAGAGGGTAAGAATATAGCAAAGAGGGATAGGACGTACGAAAGCACCAGAGCCGTAAATAGCACTCTATGAGACGCAATCAGAGATTCTGCCATGAAAGAAGGGAAGGAGGAAGGATTATGGAACAATTGGGATGGGGGATAGAGCAAAGAAGCTAATAAAGAGTCCATGCGAGAAAAAACGTACAACTGTGTCTTGGGTGGGAGAAGACGACGGTGTGATCACATAGGGTTGGGCAGCACCGACCCAGGTATTGGCGGAGCCCCTGTATGGGTATTGATTTCGTCAGCGCCGAGATTAAAATTATCGCAACTGCAATCACAAGCGTGTTCAAACGATCCATTTAAATCTCAAGTATCCTCATTTAAACCAAAATGAAAATACAAAATGAACAGAGAGAGAAGGTCGGGAACTCACGTATCAACGAGCAGGCGATAAACATGGGGAGGGTTACCCACGCTAACGTTCACTGTGTATGTTACCTGTGTGTATGGCGTGAGTTGGGGATCGAAGAACGCATAGGAAGTCAAAATTGAAAAAAAAAAAAAAAAAAAAAAAAAGGAAAAGCTATGGAATGCGAAGGGAAATCGGTATGAGTGGCTGTTCCCCGGCTCCTAACATGAGGTAAGTTAATCATGGGATGTGCCACAAGACACCAAACATCCAAGAACGGTCCACAACACTGATAACACTTACCCCAAAAAAATTGGACGCGTTGGCAGTTATGGCACTGCCGATGTTTGCCTGTTTGGCCTGAGATATGAGAGTTCTGGCACGCTGACGGTCCTTCTAATGTCATGATGATTCAAAATAAGATCGTCAATTTTCTTGATTTCATAAATATGGAAGAGGTGTGGAATTCACACCTCAATGATATTTTTCATGCCATCCGCTCGCACACTGGCAACGAAAGAGAGTGAGATGGGGGGGTCTCGGATATACACAGGTGAGGGAAGAGCGAAGGAGGAGGAGGCGAGGAGTAAGAGTGAAAGGAGTGTGGTCATTGTAGCAACAATTATCGAGATTGCGAGAGAGGTGCTGAGAGGTGGGTAATGGAAACTTGCAATTATAAGAAAGAAAATTGGCAGGGGGGGGATGGCGTCCTGAATTTGCCAGCAATACTATATAGATCCGTTGCTAGTCTCATTTGATATATTAGTATACATTGTCAAGCCAGCTCAGCAACGTTGTTCGACCATCTAATATTGGAAAGCATTGCAGAGTATAGCTATAGCAACACAACATGCCTCCTCGTCCATCGAGTCGTTGGATGGGGCATTTATGGAAAGGCGCTGGGGGCGCTCGGCCATGCTAGGCGTTCCGAACGATGTTCGTGCAATTCAAACGATATATGGGCGTCATCATCGATCGAAACAGCATTGCATACCATGATTGGCTGACTGGCACGTCCGTCACTCCATTCTACTGCTGCAAATGGCCGTCCATCCCCTCCCGCCGTTCCGTCACTGGTGCAAGGCATGGAGACCAACGCATACACGTATGATTCTGGTGCCTCATCTCCATACTGAATCAGTACATACCCCAAGACAAACCTCCGATGCCTTACTTTGGATCCAAACCTCTCCTTGGCGATTTGCGGCTCTGCTACACGCTTACGATAGAACCTACCCTTGTCGCCCGTCTCCGACAACATTACGGTAGAAATTTGGTTACCGGAGAGCAGGGGCACATGGTAAAATTTCATTCATGTTTCGTTGCATTCTCGCACAGTGGGACACGCCGGTGCCCGTCTCGTTGGACGACACAAGCTTGGTTTCCATGCTCCAGATCATAGTTCAACGCATACTACATGGACATGATAGTGACGACACTTGTTGAAGGATTGCTGTATTCTCAGATTTCCAGATGATCGAAAACAATTGGTGGCAGGCTAGGAAGACAACCCAGTTCAAATATGCAATATGAAGGATAAAGTGCACGCACTCGAGATGTATCGGGATAAGGTAACACCTGTACGGTCTATGTACTCTCTGGCTTGCACCACAAGACAGTGTGGAAATATTTTGTTGAGGTGTTGAGGCCGACGTCAGTTAAATGTGGGGGTTATTTAAATGCTGCAGAAATTTTTTCGCATCTTGACACTATGTGGAATACACCACACTTTGGCACTGGGACCCGGTTGCACCTAATCTCGCTGAAACTGTCATTTTGTGATCTGTCCCTTCGTGATTTGCCTTTTCATGTCAAACAAAAAAATTTTTTTAGAGAAAACCTTTCATGTCACTCACAAGATAGATCACACCATTATGCCTCAGCTCCCAAAGCTTACAGGTACCAACTGGCATGAGTGGCAGAAGGAGATAGAGACCTACTTCATGCTGATTGGCTGTGGATGACATATTGATAGTGTTAGGCCTGTGTTGGGGAATGGAAAATTCTCTATTAGACATGAAGGGCCACTGAACCGGGTCAGTATATTGGATTCCAAACCTCTCTTACTCAGAAAATCATTCAACAAATCAGTCTTGAATTGACTACCAAAAAAAATATAATAATTTTGGCTGGCTGTTTAAGAGTGAATTACTATGGTAATTAATTCTTAAATCACAAACCCTCAAGTCCAAGGAAAAACCTCAAAAACATACATTTTTCGCCTACCTCTATTTGGACCCACAAGGAACCATAATTGGGTGTCAATTACTAGGTTGCTAACAAGAAACGGGAGGCTGACACCGCTGCTGAGGTGGCTGAGAGACAACACCCGGAGGAGGCTCAAGAGGCTGAAAAACAAGAGGCCAAAACAGCCAAGCGTATCGAGGTCAAGTCCCCCAAAGAGACAAACAGGGAGGATTCTACCAAAGATGCAGGGAACCAGGATGCAACACCCAAAGACCAGGGTATCAACAATGTGGGGGCTCCTGAGGTTTTGGGACTCCCAAAGGGTCATGCATGCAAGAGGGGTAGGAGCATGGAAGTGGGGCCTAGCATGGGGCCTGGGACGAAAGGAAGAGGAAGGAGTGAGCAGCCGAGGGGGGCCCAGGTGACTTTTTTGTTGTATTTTT
>QLPI01008756.1:0-18762 GCA_003314275.1 Chroogomphus rutilus
TGACCTCCTCTCGAGACGGGAAGACCATAAACAGGGAGTAGAAGGAGATAATACTGGAGTTATGGTGTTGAAGAAAGAGTTCTTTCGAGCAATAAGGGGAGAGCTCACAAGAGAGGAAGAAGACCTGATGAAAAGAATCAGAAAAGCAAAGAACATAGAGAGCAAAGTCAGAGAGAGGGTGGAGAGTGGAGAGAAGGATTGGAAGGAAGAAGAGGGGATCATAATGTGGGAAGGAAGGATATACATACCAAAGGACAGGAAGCTTCGGGAGGAAATCATCCATCTACACCATGACACACCCACCGCAGGACACCCTGGGATGTTCAAGACAACAGAGCTCATCCTCAGGAACTACTGGTGGCCAAGGATACATGGAGATGTGAGAACGTATATGGATGGGTGCAGTAGGTGTCAACTAACAAAGATGTTCCCAGCAAAACCAAGGGGGACTTTAGCTCCAAATGCAATTCCAACAAGGATTTGGCAGTACATATCGGTGGACCTTATCACCCAATTACTACAAAGCCTGGGATATGATGCAATTATGGTGGTGGTGGATAGACTGTCCAAATGAATTAGATTGGCACCGACAAATGGAGAGGTCACATCAGAAGGGATTGCAAGGATCTTCAGAGACACGGTGTGGAGAGACTTTGGACTCCCAGAAGTGGTGATTAGTAACAGGGGCTCTCAATTCATCTCGAAGTTCACAAAAGACCTATACCGACTGCTAGGAATAAAGATGAATCCTTCGACTGCCTATCATCCCCAGACAGATGGACAAACAGAACGCATCAACCAAGAGGTAGAGCAGTATCTATGGCTGTTTGTCAATCATCGACAGGATGACTGGGTGGAATGGTTGCCATTGGCAGAGTTCAGCTATAATGACAAGATCCAAGTGTCGACAGGGTATTCTCCATTCTACTTAAACTATGGACAGCATCCAAGGAAGTCCACAGAGCCACGATGGGAAGCAGAAACAGAGGCGGCAGATGTGTTTGAGAGAAGGATGAAGAAAATAAGAGAGGAGGCAGCTGCAGCACTAGAAAAGGCAGCATCAGACATGAAGAAGTATTATGACAAAGGAAGGCAAGACGTACCACAATATCAAGTAGGGGACAAGGTTTACTTGGAAGGCCTTAATGTCACCACAGACCGACCTTCAAAAAAACTAGAAGACAGACGTTATGGCCCATTCCCAATTATGGCAAAAGTGGGAGAACATGCCTATAAACTGCGACTACCCCCCAATTGGAAAAACATCCATCCTGTGTTTAATACTGTCCTGCTACGCCCTGCCCGTACACCCACATTCTCCATACAACAAAAGCCAACACCCCCTCCACCAGTGATGACACCGAAAGGAGTAGAGTATGAAGTGGAGGAAGTTCTGGACTCCAGAATGCGTAGAGGAGTGCTGCAATATCTGGTAAAATGGGTTGGGTACCCCAGAGAAGAGAATTCATGGGTGCCTGGGAAGAACATGAGGAATGCAAGATGGAAAACACAAGAATTCCACAGGCGATTCCCAGCTGCACCCAGGCACATAGGCCACATCTTCCACAGACTACCCTTTTGGCCCATACCAAACCCTGGAGTAGTGTCACATGATGGGATGACATGGATGCATAAGTGAGGAGTGAGTGATGTGCGGAAGGCCATTGTACGTGGGGTGGTGGTCAGCGCAGCAGGTCGACGCAATGAAGTGCGTGACAGCGAGTGTGATGCGGCGGATCGATGCGACGAAGTGCACGATGGCAACAGGTGCGAACACACGCGGACGCAACAGGCGCGAACACACGCGGACACAACAGGCACAAACACACGCGGACACAACAGGGACAGGCACAAAAACACGTGGACGCGACAGCTGCGCTGGCGCAAACGCAGCCAGGTGCGCGTAGAAGTACGGTGGCGGGTGCGGGTACAGGTGTGAGCGGTGGGTGCGAAGTGCAGGTGCAGCGGAACGTGCGCGAGTGCGGGCGCAGGTGCAGCAGGCGCAGGTGCAACGGGTACAGGTGCAGCAGGTGCAGGGGCAGCGGGTACAGGTGCAGCGGGCGCAGGGGCGAGTGCGGGTGCAGCGGGATGTATGCGAGTGCGGGCGCAGGTGCAACGGGTGCAGCGGGTGCAGTGGGCGCAGGTGCAGCGAGTGCAGCGGGCGCAGGTGCAGCAGGTACAGCGGGCGCAGGTGCAGCAGGTACAGCGGGCGCAGGTGCAGCAGGTGCAGCGGGCGCAGGTGCAGCGGGTGCAGCAGGCGCAGGTGCAGCGGGCGAAGGTGCAGCAGGTGCAGCGGGCGCAGGTGCAGCGGGTGCAGATGCGAGTGCGGGCGCAGGTGCAACAGGTGCAGCGGGTGCAGGTGCAGCGGGTACAGCAGGCGAAGGTGCAGCGGGTGCAGGTGCAGCAGGTGCAGGTGGGAGTGCGGATGCAGCAGGTGCAGGTGCGAGCGCGGACGCGAATGAGGCCGGGACGTACATGAGTGCAGGCGCAGACCAGCGCAACCATGCTCGAATGAGACTGGGAGGTGCGCAGGTGCGAACGTGCGCAGAACGCAATGAAAATGGAGTCGCTGCACGCGCCGGCGCGACGAAAAGAGGACCCGTTATCATTGCGCACGCCGGCGCAACGAGAGGATAACCCATGGCTAGCAGAGAGCTCCAGAGGTTCTGGGTCCAGGAAAGACAGCACGCATGCCGGTGCAATGAGAAAACTAAACTACCCAGTCTGCAACCCCTGCCTTACCTTCTTTTTGTAAAAAGGATGCCCCACCAATCGTGCACACCGGCACGATGGCTAGGACAAGTGCAGGGGTCGTCTACCTTCTTCTCACCACCTCTTTCGGACAAGACCATGGGTGGGAGGGATAATGAACAAGTGACACAGGCGCTTACATGGAAGGGTGCTTTGCTTCTCCAGCCCGGTAGTTTGGATCACCCAGTAGAGAGGCAACAGTCAATGAGGACATTGACCTTACAGGGGGGGGGTAATGTCATGATTTCCCTACTCCTCCTCTTTCTATTACTTGTTATTAGACTCCGCTACTCCGCCAGACTATATGTATAGTTCTTAGGTAATTAGTTAAAGCTCAGTCTTGAGCTGGTCAATACACCGACAAGTATCATTACTCATTTCCCTCCTCCGCTCTCCAGTATTGAAGCTCTTGTTGTTGCTGACAGTTAAGTTGGAAGGCCTGCGAACCTTCTAGTTTTCAGGCGCAAACAAATGCTTCTGCGTTAACTAGGGCTATCCGTGGAGCCTCCAACTTTGGAGATGGTGGCGGATTGCTAGGAAGCAGGGTGCTGGACTGTGAAGCAGCGGTTGAGGCCTGAGGTGCTGGAACGGTGGTCGGTTTCGAAGACTTGAAAGTTATACTGCCCAATACCCAGTCAATCGATGGATTGTAGCGGATGAGCCAGTTGAAGCCAAGTACTGCAGAACAACTGCCATCCAACATTGTCACATAGAAGGTGATGTTCTGAAGTTTGCCAGTCGGAAATCGGATCGGAATTGTCGTAGTCTGAGTAATGACAGAGTTAGTAGAACCATCAAATAATTTCAACGGAATAGCAGGAACTGAATTCGTAGGCAAAGAATATTTCTGCACAATTCGTGATTCAATAAAGCAGTCTGAAGAACCACAATCTAAGAGCGTAACAAGAGGAAGTTCGGAAATAAGAGAACAAGACAGATTAAGTATAAGCAAAGTTTTCGAAGTTTCAGAAGTAGAAGATACGTGAGAAATAGCAGAATTAGAAGAAAGGGTGTTCAAGAACAGCATGTGAGAGAGGCTAATGCAATCCTCAGCTCGTGCATTTCTGAGGTTGCAGCTCATTTTTTTGACTCCAACACTGTGTTTTCTTCGGCATTGGTGTCAGACATGCTTGCCTTGGTCGCACGTGCTTTCATCGATTTCTTATTGTTGGAGTTGTTGGATTTGTTGTTGTTAGAAGAAGAGGTCAATGAGGATTGGGAATTGGATTTGGGGCAGTCCTTGACCATGTGACCTTTTGAAGCACACAAGAAACAAAGCCCTGCATTGATTCGCCTTTGACATTCTTCAGGCAATAGCTTCCCATCTTTTCCAAGCTTAGACGCAATGTCATTAGCATTGTTGTTATTGTTGGAAGACTTATCATTGCCGTTCTTCTTCCCCCTCTTCTTACTCTTCTTGTTGTTCGAGTTGTTGGAGTTGGAAGAAGACTGATGGTTGTTGTTGTTGTTGGAGTTGGATTTGGACGAGGACCCGTTCGGCTTTGAAGGATTTCCGAAGTTGTCGAACTCCTTGCATTCCCAGTATCTGCCATCGAGCTCAAGTGAATATTGTCTGAGTTCAGCAAGAGTTTTGAAACGAGGGAAGTTAAGGAGGCTGTCCTTGATACATCTGGCCAACCCCTTGTATGCCGCATGTGCGAGGGCGGCATCGTTCCACTGGGTACAAGTGGAGGCTCTGGCAAAGTCGATGAAGTATCGTGCCGCACGATGGTTGTCCTTTATAACTATCTTGCTGAGCTCAATTTCTGCTTGTGCAGCGCTGTTGAATGGGCCAAAGTTGGTCCCCAGCTCTCGACGAAAGTCCCTCAAGACCTTAAGCCAACTAGGCTCAGGCTGGATCTCGCCAAGAATTGCGGGCTCGAAGTACTGGAGTGCCGGGCTGGTGAGGTACGAGATGGCGTATTGGACCTTTGATGCATCCATCAAGAATGCAGATGGATGGTCTCAAAACTTCAGCGCACATTTTAAAAAGAATGTTCGCAGCTTAGCTTGGTCTGTTCCATCGTAGACCTCGGGCTCCCGAACTTTGGCATGGTGGCCAGGGTTTGTAGAAGATCTAGCAGGTTGTTGCGCTAGTCGATCAACGAGAGCTTTGACGATTTTGTCCGAACTAGACCAGGAATTAAGGGACAAGGAATTAAGGTTGGCATTAGGATTAGAAACATGAGTAGGGTTCAGATTTGAAACTTGAATGGGGTTTTGAATTGGTTCATTGTCGTCGTTGTCGTCAAGAGGGTTTTCTTCGTCATCGTCCTCAGGTTCAGGAGGAGTGTTCCCTCCTGACGGGCCAGCTTCGTGAATTGAAGGTTTTTCTGACAGCCGTCGAAGTGAGGAAATCTCCTGCAACTGACTAGGGACTTCTACAATGAAAGGTAAATTGCAAGTAGTAGAGCGGGTGTTCATGATAGTTTGTGATATGCGAAGAGAAAGTGCAATCAAGTGTGGTAGTAAGAAAATACTGATACAATGATGATAAAGACGTAATCGTATTATTATTAAATCTCCCAATGGTGAGGTTATTGGCGAGGTTTGGATTGGGGTTGGCTTCAATGTACTTGCGTTGCATCCACTTGGATCGCACGGTCCCCAAATTTCGTAATAGCGAAGAGAGACAGAAGTGAACAGAAGAACTTAGTCAAAATCAGGATTGATTTTCTGACTGAAGACTGAACTATTAGTACAAGGCCTTTTATACTACTTTCTAATCTATTAGGAGTCGAATAGATTCCTATAATAGAATGAGAAAGCCGAGGAACGTGAAAAGCGAGAAACAGAAATACTACGTCCAAATAATGATCTCCTCTGTGACATTGTTGAGTGACGTGCCACTCAGATTCCCAATGGAGTTACCCTAAGGAATGTAATAGCGGATTGGATATAAAGGACTGAGTGGAAATGTGAATAGATGAAAAGGGAATGAAACGTAAAAGAAGGATATTAAACATAAATGGGGATGGAATGGAATAACGAGCATATGGGATGTGACGTAAATGAGTGGAGCGATTTGACAGGAGCATGTGACGCTAAGACGGATACATGAGGTGCATATAGTCCGTGGGCTGAGGGAATATGGTTGGATAGGCGAGCGAGAGCGGAGTTGGGCTGAGTGGGCTGAATTGAATAATCGGCTTGCCAGCATGTGGTTCCTGACAATAAATCTGATTTAGTTCTTTTACTATATTTTTGCATACCTTTTATGTTTTAACCGAGAACCCTTTGTCAAGCGCTGACCTTTGGATCAACATACAGAGGGAGGCACTTACCTTTGGATCAACATACCTATGAGAAAGTGGTACTGGCCTTTGGACCAATGTACTGGAGTGGGTGGCACTGACCTTCGGATCAACGTACCTAAGGGTGCTTGATGCACAAGATAATCCGATGGACTATGGGTGATAGTAAGATAGATTGTTAAGTTTCTTTTTATGCTACAGAACTAGTCTCTATATATACTAATTCTAAGCTGATTATGTAACTCCCTGATAAGGCAAGACCTTCCTGAAATTAGTAGAAAGGTGTAGAAAGGAATGGAAGGTCCTAGAAGTCTGTGACAGTTACAAGTCACCCTGTAGTCACTAATGAGTCATATTCCCACAGGTAGTAGTCTCATGTCTGGTCAAGTCACGAAAGATTAATAGTAAGTAAGCCAAGCTTCTGGGCTGATCTAAAGTGTAATAGCTATTACCTAAGCCCAGGAATTTGTTGTACAATTGAGTCTTGAGAGCTTGAGCCAGCAGTTTGGTGCCATTTTCCATGTATAAGTGTTTGGTGCCTGGATATGGGTCCTTGTGGGTCCAAATAGAAATAAGCGAAAAATATAAGTGTTTTTGAAGTATTTCCTTGGGCTTTAAAGAGCTTGATAGTTTAAGAGTTAATTACTTTGAGTAATTCACTCTTAAATGGCCAGCCAAAATTATTATATTTTTTGGTAGTCAATTCAAGACTGGTTTGTTGAGTTATTTTCTGAGTGAGAGAGGTTTGGAATCCTTTGTACTGATCCTGGTCTGATGGCCCTTCATATCTACCAGAGAATTCCCCATTCCCCTATAGCTGTTGCTATTGTGTGATCTCCATTGTTCTTTCTTTTCCATTCAGTTCAATTGTTTCAGTGCTGGGTTTTATCTTTCCTTTCTAGTCACATAAAGGAACCAACTGAGACAATAGATTATGTAGTGTATATATAGTATGCTTAGTTTGATGTAGAGCTCCAGTTTGCTCCACTGTAGCTTACACCATCTAAGGTATAGTAACTAATATATTTAATTCACTCCACTGTAGCTTACATTGTCCAAGTTGTATTCACAATAGTCCATGCTTGTTGTTCAGGTGCAAATGGATCAACTTGATTATGTAGTGAAACATGGCACCCAAAAAAAAGTCTACAAGTTGGAGTAGATGTTTTCAGCCTCCACCCTATGGCTGGTAGGTAGTATAGTGTATCTATAATTCAGTTATGTAGCTGCAATGGAAGGCAAAGGCTACTCTGGACTGTTTGGAGAATGTTGGGTTATGTAACCAAAGGTTGGCGCTAACCTCACTTAATATCATATCAGCTTATCAAGAAATCACGTTGAGGTTTACGGCTTTTTTTGAATACTTAAGCAAGGGGGGTGATGGTGTTTGAAACATTTGAAGATTGGGTATGGTATCAAGTTTTTCATTTGCTTGGGTGGGTGGTGCCAAGAGAGGGTGGTATCGAGAGGAGCTGACATATGGAACAAGGTGCTGATGATGCAGTGCTGCCTTCTTATTCCTGTAAAAACCCAAAGTAACATGGAGGCCATATGGGACGCCCCATCGGAGCTGCCATCAAGGAAACTTAAATCTTTTTAAAAATGACTTAAATGACAGTATATACAACCTTTCACCAAGATAAGTAATATTACTTGATTGCAGCGTCATTATGAAACTTGTCAAGGAGGGCAGGCTATAAGCGATGTTGGATGACACACAGGAGCATCGGTTGACTGGTTGAATGCAGCGATGCTCTTGAATTTAAGATAACTTTTTTCTTCTTTTGATAAATTTTCTTCCCCGTCCTCAAGACCATATTAGAACTGGTAGATCCAGAACTTTGACATTGTATTATCCATGGATTTCTGGTTTATTCGATGATCAGGGTACAACCCATAAAGACTAAGAATGGCGTTATTTTTACCTCTGTGAATACTAGCCGTCCTTCGTCCATCACCACACTATGAACTGTGTGGGATAGTTCCTTTGAAGTTACTTCATGGAATGGAAGTGTCGATATAATTTCCTCCTCAAATATGATGTTATTTTTATAAACAGTAGAGCCAGTGAACACGTCCCAGGGAACACTCTGGGCATATCGTGCTACAGTTTTTGGCCGGAAATCCCAAAGACGAATGACCAGGGAGGTTCCGTCACCGCCCTCGGCGACAGCTGCCAAGCGGCCTCCAACGAAAGCCGGACACGTAATGTAACTGTCATCAAATACAAGTAACCGAGTGTATTGCTGACCCCATGCTTTCCATTCGAATTCATGAATTGGGGAAGGGTTTGGTCCAGGATAAACCCGGAAGGTGTCCATACAGCTCCGGGTTCGCATCAAAGCATCCAACATCAAAGTCGTACTCATTATTAGCGTGAAAGGAACCCCTTCCACAAAGAAATAAAGTGCTAATATCCTGGATACAGGGGAGAGGGCAAACGGCGTTCCATCCAGAGTTTGTGCTAAAAATGATGGGGGACTTCCGATGAAGCGGATATTGTAATAACAGTTGTATTCACTCAAGGCAGGTAAATCAAAGTTGGCGACGTGAAAACTGCCCAATTCATCGAAACCATAGAGTGCTAAGTTTGCAATGTGGCCATTGACGACAAGCATTACTGAGTTACTGTCCACAAACGCAAAACTAGCGTAGTAATCGTCTCCAGAATGATACTTCTGTGGAATAGTGGTTCAGAAGCCGAGCCAATTTAGAAAAACTGCGCACCATTTTTTCCTCACCGGTATGCCAATTCAATAATACGAAACAGTCCGAATAAGCAATATCTGCACGCCGGAACAACATCCCAACGTACTGTCCATGTATCTCAACCGTGACTTTGCAGGTTTGAGGATTGGAGGTGTGCAATTGACCAATATTTAGGACATCCTTTGCTGCCATTTTATGAGGTTTTCCATTTGAAAGGTGACAAATGTGGATGCGAACTGGATCATCTATCGTCCTGTTGCATGCCAATACTAATTAATCGTGTGTAATCAATGATATAATTCAAGCATCACCAAACAGACGTCACGAGGACGAGCAAATCTACCATGGGATCAATGGCGAAGTTCCGAACGACCATATCGAGGACCAAGGACCACTGAGAGTTTTCTAGTTCAGTCTCAGTCTGTGCTGTCCCTGATGCTAATCTCAAACATGTTATCTTGGTACAGTGAGGAAATGTCCACTTAGAGAATATAAGATCTCCCTTTGAATCAAAGTGATGACCAGAAGCCCAGATACCGTTTCGGAAGTGTCGAATAGAAGCTCCAAGTGGTTTCTGTACTACTCGCTCATGCTTCCATTCACAACTTCGCCAGGCAGTTTGCTGTTCCTTGAGCATTCGAAGGGAAGCAAAAGTAGACATTGTGCTGTCGGGACAGGGGACCAATCCATACGCCGCAAGCTCGATCTTATACTGTATGGCACTAGAGGCTTGTATGATTGATTTGAGACGTGTACACACCTGTTGGAAATTGAGCCACTCGGGAATCGCTGTGAAAGGTGGAAGGGTACTCACCAGACGACATCGCAGGATATCAATGAAGGGCAGGAGAAGAACAATATCCAAAATGATCTCATTTGCAAGTTTACTAAATTGCGATGTGACCATGTCTAGTGGGTATCGAGATGAAAATTTTAAAGTTCTTGATGCTAATTACATAACAACGGAGCTGGCGCGCTAGTCTCTTTGCGCCTTGCAAATGTATAGCACAATAACAGCTCCGGATGCTCTCTTAGCTGTGGGTCCTTGAAGAGCTCTATTACAGAACGAGGTTGATTCGCTCTCAGGATCAAGACATCGAGGACAAATATTCAACCTGGATTTTTTCGAGACTTTGGCAAGTGGACGCCGATCAGGCCCAACGCGAACTTTGGACGTTCAATCGCTTGCAAACCCCTCGGAAGTATATTCAACGCTCTTTGTTTAAATGTCAAAACAGTTGGATAGGATTCTCTAGTAATGGAATCTATCGATGATTCCAGACCAATGCGAACTCAGTGGTTTGTGTGGTATGCTCTGGCATGGATAAACTAGAGCTCGCAAGGTTAGCCTTCCAGAACTATATATGCTCTCTATCATGTGTGGGAAGGAGGAGAACCCCAGTGGGTATCCATATCCGGTGATGACCGTTGCAGTCAATCATTTATATACCTGCTAAAACGCTTATCGTGGAATCTTTTTCCCAGGCAATCAACTCCAGCTTAGTGAGATCGTGTGCATGGTTTTGCTGAAAAATCTTCCCCAGAAACCGCCCGATAGTTGTTTGCTAGACCCTTGTGTCCAAACCGGGAATAGGGATCAATTTCCTGAGCCTCTTATCGCACCACCTCCTGATCACAACAAACTTGGTAAATTACACGGAAGATGCCTATGACAAAATACAGCTCGACATATAACCAATATAAACTTTACCAGGACATCTATTCTAGTTAGACTCGATCACTCGATGCTCAAAGAAATATATTGGGCATGGTACCTCCCCGTAAGACTGCCTTCTAAAGATACAAGAGTACTATCTATTGTTCTTAAATGAGCGTAGAATAGCGACGTAATAGCATCATGATCTATTTGTATAGCGCAGTCCCAAATGTTCTCTACTTTGCGTGCCTGCACATCTGCTCCCCATTCCAAGAGGGGAACAATATCTTGCGCTACATTGCTCCGCGTCGTTTCATAGTTACGAGTCCGTCGTTTGGGTACCTGCTGTGCATTTAGATTTAGTTCTTCCTCAAACAATAGCCTGGTGGTTGAAATCGGTGCAGTCTGGGGGACAGTAAGCTTCATTGTAAACGATGCTGAGCTCTTCGACGATTGTGGAACTCGAGGAACGCATTGGTCCAAATTATATTTTTCACCAGCTAACACATTCACCAGAGGTTAATTAATTTAACGACTCTGGGCGGGATTCTGAGTTATCGGCACCAATGCTGCAGGATAACAAAGGTTACTATACCACTACCTGTTTAAGTTGAATGTAATTTTCGATTTCTCAAGTACTTCTCTCCATTAAAATAAACACCCCCAGCGTCTGGTTCTCATGACTGCTGCTCCGCATATGGAATGTGACTCCCGGGGAATAGTACACGATTCCAACGGCAGACTCATTCTCTCTTTGGATAGTTACATGTCGTTCCACGCTCTTTGGAACACACCATTTCCCTACCTTGGGTAAAGTCTGAAGCACAGTGATTATCAAGGTGGATTAAGCGAAGCAAGGTTCCGAACGCATTCAGAGTAGTTCCACCCTTTGATACCTCCCGTGAGCTTTGAATGCAAATGGTAGAGGGGAACAAAAAAAAAAAAATACTTCCTCGCGGTCCCTGGGCTCTACTTCCTGAATAATTTGTCATGAAGACTGATCGCATGTGCCCTGAATCATGGTCATCGATTCTGTTCATCCTAAGATGTGCGTGTGTTACAGTTGTCTGCCTGTCCCTGCCTTACAGTAAATTTGCAGCCTGAACAGCGTCCATAAACAATATGTTGGGTAAAACGGCATCGGATTTTTTCATAAGAACACTGGGAGAATCTACATTCAAGGCCCTACGAAAGACTCGACTTGAATTTATATATAGGTCAGGATCTCTGGGAATGGGTTTTCTCTGTACTTGGTGACCTGAATTTCAAGGCTGATATTCCACCCATTTCGATGATTCGAGTCTCCAGGAGTCCATATCTAAAACTAATTTTTGTTGCTGTATTTTAGTCTGATTTTGAGGATTTTATACTCTTTTGCCGAAGCAGATGGATTTGACAGAGATGAGAGACAAATATTCTCCACCCATACCAGATAATAGACCATACCTGCCAAACCCAGCTGGGACCCAAATGTTGTTAGCATCGGCGAAGACTCGCGGTAGGCAAAGTCACTTCCTCAGTGATGGACCTGTGGAATATCATGCAGTACTAGCAAGGTGAAATCTTAAGTATCTTCCTCCCCTTGTGCATTGGGTCATTACTTGACCGTTGGATTTGCTGAAAGAAATACGATAAGCTTCTTCGTTCTGATTTGTATGACATAACAGCGTTTATCCAGTGCAAGTTAGTAAGTAAGGAAGGACGAACCTCTCCTCGAGACAGTTACCGTTAGAGAATCGTGACCAGTCCAGTCTAAGGCAGTGCCCTGATTCTTGAGTTTTCCACCAAGTTCACCATAAATTGTATCGAAGTCAGAGGAAAACCCCTCGTAAAATATTTGCATATATGCGCATTGAAGAATGATTGTTAGCCCAACGTCGCCCGCCAGGACAAATGGGAGCCCGAGTCATTGGGATGGTGTGTCTTGGGCATTGAGTGTCAGATGTTTAGTGTAAGGTGTAAGTGTTGAATTTCTGTGGTGCTGAGCAAGGACCGCGGAAAGGGCAACTGTTTGACTTGAGCGAAGGTAATGGCTCGTTGCAAACAGATGAGGAATTACAAATCATCTGTGACTCCTGTGACATGGCAACCAATGTACAGATGCCGGTCAAACTATTCCAACAGTAAGAGCTAACGAGAAGCTGAAAAATCCGCACATATAGGGGCTGAGATACATTACAAAGAATATGGCTTGGAGAATGGTAATTGTAAAATTAAAGCTATAATGTTGGATAATTCAATTTTTGAGTCCATCCCAAGCAAGGGTTGTCTTGACTTGATAAAGATTGAACCTCGGCAATGAAAAGTGAGAAGTTAGGGAAATAGAATAGTGGCTTGTAGGTGTGACTTAATGTTCATGAGAGGTTGTATGTCATTGTGGGAGCTGAAAATAATGGAAGCTAGGTGGCCTGGAAGGTTGTCTTTCAACTCAGAATATGATATTCAACTTTTAAAAATGATAGATATGTCGTGACTTGGTTTTCCTCGTGTATTGATTATTGACCTCTAAACCAGTATATACTCTCTTTGATTTATCAATTTCCGTCAATGGAATTTGCCCCCGGTTGAATGCTTTGGTTAGTTCCAAAACGGGTAGAACACAAGTGAGAAGTGATGGTTGGAATAATATAAGAAAGGTGATGGTGGGGCTGCTTGGAAAGCAATCCCTCGTTATAATGAAGAAAGGGTCGAGATGTGCATATATTCACCTCGGGAAGCTCGTCTCGACTCGGATTTATCTACTGGGCTTGAACAAAAATCCAATAATAGACTCGTCGTTAGATATCTCGGGAGCCCATGATTTATCTTACAAGTATCATAACATAAATATGAATAAACTTTTGTTTGACCTTTCTCCTTGCATGAGGGAAGCAATGGCGGTCCTGCGGGTTATGGATCCCCAGTCACACTTGAATAACGGGGTTGGGCCTTGAGGCTCGAGATTCGAATTGAGGGGGTTTGGCCTCGCGATGGGCTTGTCGTCTCAGGGATACTGAACACATTTATGTGCTGGAAACAACACATAAACCGGTCTAACAGGAAGAATAGCAAGTCCTAGACGCTGCCGCCACTAATTAGAATACAATACAAGAGTTGAGGTTGCGATGGAAGACATGTTTTAGGATGTTAGCGCTGATTCTGAAACATCCTGATCGCTACTGTTGGAGACATAAGACATGTAATTTGTGATTCAGTGCTGCGGACAAGTTGGTGGACCCAGGATTTCCAACTTGGATATCAATAATGTGGGAAGAACGCCACAGATCTATGTAAGGGACCCGATTATTAATGTGGTGATTTACAAACGTCCAGAGATGGAGTATGAGTTGCACTTTTAGGTTTGTGGTGATGACGTCAATATCAATATGTAAGTCAGAAACTGTCAATATGCTCCAAAAGCCCGAGACACCGGAATCAATTGCATTTTTCCATCTCCGACCCGTCGGTGCGCAGTTACCACCTTTGGCTTATAATACTCACACGTCACCGCACGAATCAGGCTTTCATCAACTACGATCTTGGCTTTATCGATTATGTTCAAACCAAAATCCGCAGGCTCGTTAGCCTCCAAGCTCGCACATACCTCCACTATCCCGGCACTTGGTAACAAAGATCTCAAGCTTTTACAGGATCTCATCACGAACGAGAAGGCGATCCTAGTAACGTAAGTTACCGGAGCGGTATTCAGCGGGGTAGTTTGTTCACTGATGGGGGTAGTTTACAGAAGTTAGCTGTTGACTTTACCCGGGCGTCCGAATCGTTGAAAAATTGGGGGTTGGGAGAAGGTGAAGACCTTGGGGTGTGTGTTCACGTCTCATGTCGCTGTTATCAACTGACTTAGTGTGTGAATATAACAACAGGATGTACTATCGCAAGCGACGAATATATACGCTCATATATCGACTGCTCTCAATAACTTTGCGAATCATGAACACACCGTAAGAACGCATCTCAAAGCCATCCGTAGCCGAGAGGAGAAACTAGATGAACTGAAACGTAAGCGCAAAGGTGTAGCCACCAAGGCTGACGCTGCTGATAAGAAACTCAGCAAAATGTCTGGCGAGGTGCGTTCTGTTTTGACGTTCATTACCAACGTTGCATTTATATCGCACGCAGAACAAGAATCTTCCAGCACAGACAGAGCTATTGACTAAACTGCGTGACGAAATTCGCAGCCTTGACACCGAGATTATGGTTGAGGAGGCTCGTTTGAGCGACTTCAAGCGTTCGAGTACGCGCAATGTTATGACATTGAAACTTGGTGGGTTACTCGAATTTGGAGAAAAAGCAACAGTGAGTGATATTTTCCTGCTGTATCCAGCCAGAGATACGGGACTCTGTGCCTCGTGCTCACATGCACATCCTTCCAGATTGTGGGTGAACTGGGAAAACTTATCATTGAGGTACGCACCTATTATGCTGTACGGATTCTACTATACCCATTCCACATCACTCCGCTAGGAGATCCCGCTCGAGCCCACTCCACCTGGCCAGCCACGTGCATTCTACCAGTCGCATCAAAAAACAGAAAACCTTGCGGTCGAAGTATCGCGCTGCATCGGAGAAGTAGTCTTCGCCGCTTCGGATGCGGTCATGAACGAGAATGCAGACACATACCAGTCACCCATGCCAGGCCTAGTGGGCGATACATCAAGCTTAGGGGGACAATTCGTTGAGGTGCAATCACCACGGCCTGATGAAATCTTCCCAACCCAGGTACCCTCTGAACTCTACGTCACCAATGTCTCCACAATCCCGATAATTCAGGAAGATTCACCTAAAAATGAGTTCGGCGAGTCGGCTACTCATCGCCGGTTTGGCAGCGGACCTATGCGCGGCGGGGATGATGGATCTCGGATAGGGATTGGGGGTGGTGGAGGGCAATTTAGCACATTCCCTGTCAAGGCGAGGGGCAGTGCAGGACCTAGTTCAAGCCTTGGTGGGGAAAGTTTCAGCGCCAGTGTGGCGGAAGCAATGTGGCCAGACGGGGGTCAGGGAGGGAATGTCGTCGAACGAAATGAGCGACGCAACAGTGGGAGGGCGTTTATACCACCTCCGTCGGTGACCGTAGGCGGATTGGCTTGGGATGATGAGGTACACCGCATGTCGCACTCGCGGAATGGGAGCAAAGAGAGCTCTCAACTACCGTATGTCCAAGAGCAGCAAGATCAGCGTGTGGGGACACGTGATGTGCTGGGCGTCGAGAAGGGGGTACGTTTCCGGACCCCTAGCATGGAGGTGTCAGGTATGGGACCCATTGCGCCCGGGGTGGCGAGTCCCATGTTTCCAAGTGCAGGAGGTGGATGGTCTCGTAACTCGAATGTTGGATCATATGACGGTAAGTGGGAGTTTGAAGATGAAGGTACCCCATGGATTAGGCGGCATCAGGAGTGAAATGATGTGTGTGGACTCCTGTGCTATCAGCTCAGCCCATGAACGGGTTATATTCATATAATGCATACTTTATCCCCCTTGGGGGTTTTTTTTTGTACTGTTTTTTTTTTATCTTGAACCTGGCTCTAATACCTTGATCCGCAGCTCCTGTTTCTCCGACGCGTCCCGAAATACAAGAGCACGAACGGAACAATGATCCTCCTGATTATACACAGGAGCCATCTCCTTCTGACGAGCAACATGCACGAAATGCGGCAGCAGCGCGGGAAGTAGCGCGAGAGTTGGATACGCTACATTTTGCACCTCCTGAGCTTTTGCCGCCGCCACAGCAACAGACTTATCAATCGCCGATCTCTTCCATTTCTACCCAACCACTGCATATTGCCCGCTCGGCTAGTCCACTCTCGCCACCTGTGGCACCCTTTTCGCAGCCAAGGAGCGTGTCGCCTAATCCAGGAGCGATGGGTAGTAGCATGCCCATGCCCATGCCCCGTCCTGAGTCGCCTCGTTTCGGCCCCCCCGGTGTCGGTGTATCGCCATCTCCGCTGGTATCGGAGTCGACATATGGGACGCCGCCTGAATTCCCGATGCCGTCGTCTTCGTCTTCAACAATGCCTTCACAAGGATTCCCGACTTCCTCTGGTGCTGGTGCAGGTGCTGGTGGAGGTGCAGGACAGCGCACGATCTCAGCTGCGGCGTTTAAACGCACGGGACGGTCTGGGTCGGATGCAGAATTGACAAAGAGACGGCCGTTGCCTGCAAGTCCGTATCCTATCCGCACAGGAGGAGGAACAACGTCTGGTTTGGCGAATAGCGGCAATAGCAATGTTCAGGATAATGGCAGTGGAGGACCATTACCGCCTGGTGCCCAACCGCCAGAACTTGCACTTGCACTTGGTGGTGGTGTGCAGAGTGAAGCGGAGCCGGATAGTCCTGTGTTGAATGATTATGGGTCGTTGGGGAATGTGCGTGTTGCGAATGATCATCATGATCATCATGGTGGCGGTGGTGGTGGTGGATATGGTGGAGAGGCGTCGCCGGGGTATGGGCAGAGTCGGTTTGTGACGAATTTGGAGGAGTAGATTGTACGATTGTGCGGGCAATGTACGATGTATCATGTTATGGTACTATGAGTGCCCCCTTGTCAACCATCAATTGTTGATTGGGTATATCTGTGTAATTGCATGATTTAGTTTGTTGACGCGTTGTATGTGTGTGTGGTGTGGTGTGGTGTGGTGTGGTGGATGGGGAGGTCATGGGAGCTTTTCCTTGCGCCTGATCGAAATTCGTTCTCTGCACTCACTGCTATTATGAGCGATGTGGGGATGATAGGCCGGTATGGAAAAGTTTTTCAAGGTGTTTTTTTTTTCAACTCTTATTCCCTTTTCTAATAACTTTTCTTTTCAATTTTTTTTAGAGTGCGCTTCACCTGACCTGACTTGTTGTGCAAAATGCGTTTTACCGTCACCTCCACCACCGTTCTGGCATGAGCTGAAAATAACCTTGCCGGATGGATGGATATATCCACGTCCTGGATTTAATTTAATCTTGGCAAAAAGGATTTATTTAAGCATTTTTTTTTTTCAAGGTACTTGGATGTTGTTATTAAATAAGACTTGACTTTGAACCTCAAAAAATACCTACTTTGAAGTGTAAGATTGTTTTTTTGTGCTGAAACACTCAAGGTGGTGAGTAGTTTAATTGTCTGGGTTAAATTTTGAAGAAAGGTATTCTTGTGTTGGAGTGTTAATAGTCAAGGGGGTATGATGATTTTTTTTTTTTTTTTTCTATCGGTGATTCTTATGACTACCTGGCAGTTTTTCATCTTGCATTGAATGTTTCAGATACAGTGTAGTAGACTTGCTTGATACAGATTTCATTCAAGCTTGATTTTAGGTCAAAATTTTGTAGATTAAATTTTAATAAAATTATATTACAGCTAAGAAGTGTTTTGAGAACATTTTTGTTATATATTGTGGGGGTAAAAAAAGCTTTTGTTGCAGCACAGTAAATTATTTTGTGGAATAGGTCAAAATGTCACAGGTATAAGTCCTTGATACAAGTGTGACACCTAATTCTTTGTGCATGGAATGTGCATGGAATTTGCAGCCTGTTGTGGTTAGTCATCCATCTCTTCATCACATTCTTCTTCATTTTGCTCATTTTGAGCATCATCTTCATCTAATGTTGGGGGCAGCTTTGGTTTGAAACCATTGTGCTTCTTTTTGCATGGAGTTTACACATGGTTGATTATGAGAAGAGACGGGAATGTGGTGTTGGAAATAGCAATCTGACACATTGGCAAAGTCTAAGAGCTGAGACAATTTCTTTTGTTCTTATCTGTTCTGAATTTTATTGAAAGACAAAACTATATTCCTTTGATTTTATTGTATAACCTTTGTAGCTGTTACAATGTGAAGGAATAATGTAATCGTAATTAAATGTAATATCTCCCAAAGGTATACAATGGCGAGGTTCAGAGTAGGGCATGTGTTAGAAACCAGCAAATATCATACTATCACCAAATCCACATACAACACCCACTCATTCTCCATATTTCCATTCAATTCTCATTCTCTTACACATACACAAATCAATGAGTCAACACACACAAGTCAACAACAAGTCACAAGTCACAAGTCACAAGTCAACAAGTCCACAAATGCATGAGTCACAAGAACCACATGAGCCAATTCCGAGTCGAGTCAAACATACGAGACGTATTCATCACAAGTTACCAACTATATCACAAGCTTGCCATTGATCCCCTACATTCCACATTATGACACATGCCAAGACAACTGAGAACCAAGTCAAACCCCCTTCATCATCCCCATATTGAAACATCCACATGCACAGTACATTCTTTTTCTTTCTATTCACTTCCTTATAACATATAGCTCCATCCCATGATCACATCACCCCAAGACATTGTATCACATAGTAGGTCATACCCTCATGGACAGATTCACATGTCACCACATTTCTTCCATATGA